>JAVTVY010009094.1:0-45345 GCA_036873755.1 Hanleya hanleyi
GTTGAGGAATTCCGTGCCTTCGTCGGTTTGCAAATACAAAGGTTTGCGCCCGATCTTGAAGATGTCTTTGAACGCCGCTATGAGATTTGCCCCCGTTTTCGTCCGGATGGGTACCACCCACGCATACTTGATAGGATATCGATGCACGTCAAGATATACCGATTCTCATCGTTGTGTTTGGCAAAGGCGCTCATATCCACCAAATCCGCTTGCCACTGGGCATCTATTCCTCCCACGATGACCCGGTTCCGTAGAAAATGGCGACGGACAGATCGATGTAAGGTATAGGTGTCTTGTCTTCTTAACCAGTCTCGGACTTGGGCACGTTGTACCCCCTGGGGTTTGGCCGCTCGAGAGAGAGCCGACAATGCTCTATAGGCTGCCGGACTGTCGGGACTGTAGTATAAGTTATCCAACACCTTCTCCCAGCGCTTCATGGTGACAAAATGATGATGGACCCTGGCTCTATCGTTTATTTATAACGGGCATATCTTGGGCCTGAGTTTCTTTCTGATTTTCTTCGTGGACTTCCACAGTGGCCATGGTCAATGACCAGTCCAACTCGTCTGATGACCGCTTGATAAGCACTTCATCCACATCCACCACGGCATCTTCCAATGCAGACCATAGATCAGGTGAAGGGTAAAATGCACTGTACCTCCATCTAGCCGAGCCAATTGAGCAAAGAAAGGGCCGCGTCGGATGTACACATCGTGACACAAGTGGATGAGGTCGCCGTCCAGTTCACCAGACAACACCCGTTTGAATTTGGTCCAGCCCTCCCGGGACAGACGAATGTGAGCCGGGCACGGTTGTGTAGGGTCCGTGTCTCCCACCACCTCCTCCATGATATCGACCTTATCCGCATACACGTGCAGGAAAACCTCGGGGGTCAAGCTGAAATACGCCAGTACTATATGCTCCGTCATGGTCAGTACGTGAATGGTACCAGATTTCACTGTCTCTCGTATTTATAGGGAGAACCCCGTGAGATCAAAGGATCAGGTGGTCATGTCATTGGGCTGACTGAGTGTAGCGGGGCAATCAATGGCATCGTCGTCGGGTTCATGTAGTTGTTCATGGGGTTCAGCCATTGGCCCCGCGGCTTCATCACGGATTTTTTCTTCTTCTTCATCGTTCTGGCCCGTCATGTGTGTGTGGGTGGCTTCATGAGGTGACCCTGTCATTCCAGCCTCTGCGCATTCTATACATATAGTATTTTCTCCATCCGCTTTTTTTTTTCATTAGGTTCATCTAGTGCGTGTTCGATAGCATGAGCCCATGCCAATTGGTGGGGTGATCGATCGTCGGGTATAAATAACTGGTCCACCAGAGGGCCTATTTTCTCCAAGGCTGACCACAGAGAGGGAGTTAGGAGGAAACTTCGAGCCGGCTCTTGGTAGCGTCCCACCCGTGGGTAGAGCGCAGTATGGTATACGTAGTTGGCCTTGTCCAGGTGGATCAGGTGTCCGTCTAACTCTCCGCTCAACACCCGTTTAAACTTAGTCCACCCATCACGCTGTAGTGTCACCGTATTCGATAAAGTCTCAGGGGACGCCCTCCAATCCCCGCCACTATCTTCCACCAGAGTCACATAATCTTCATAAACGTATAATCCCACCTGGTAAGGTGTAAGGGGAAGGATGGCTCGTAGGACGGATGACATGCTTGGTCCAAATGTCGAACGGTGAATGACACACACTCTGTCTGACCCTGGTATTTATAGTGTCAATACCACAGCGCCAGGGTGAATAGGGCACAGACTAGTATGAGGCCAACCAGCCGGTGCTGGTTGCGGCGTGAGCGCTCGTGGTCCATAGCCCGAGCATCAAGGATGGCTGTCATAGTCCAGTAGTGGTGAGTGATGGCACGCCTCTCCATCGAGTGCACTCTGTGGAGGACCGCTTCTGTGAACTCGTTCAGGATCTGGCGTCGTCCCTCGTTGTCGTCGCCATCTGCAAACATGGACCGGACCACTGCTCGGTAACCCGTGAATGAATTCACCACGGTGGCATACTGTAAAATGCGAATCGCATGGGGCTGGGTCTCCGCCATGGCTCTGTAGAAATGAAGGTGTGGGATCCAGAGGGACGTGTTTTATAGACCAGATGTAGCTCTACGGGTATAGTCCGTGATACGTACTATTCTGATGGGTTAGTGCAAAAAAAAGGGAGCAACAACAACAACACAGATTACAGATCAATCCTTTTATTATGCGTGAACAACATAGAAATGCATGTGCTGACCTGTCTGTGGGAGGTTTCCCACAATGGCGTTCACCTTCGCGTCTTTTCGTGTACGTCCGTGTCTTTTCGTTAAAGTCCGTGTATCTTCGGTAAAGTCCGTAGGCATTGGGCAAGGAAGCTTTTTCCTGAGACCGAATCACCGCCAGACATGACTGCATCACCGCGGATGAATACATTCTTGCACTCACTCACACCACAGGTCGAGTGAGGTATCAAATTGAAGCATAGGTGAAGGAGCATTTAATGGACTGGGTGTGGAGTTGACATATCGATAAAAAATGGATATGACCTTGAACTGATCACGTGACCTCCCCGTGAGGGAAAACCCCAGAACCAAGTCAGTACATGCATCCCATAGTCCCAGGTCACGCCCGATTCACGCAGACCGGAAGTGACGTCATACACCTGCGCACAACCGTGATGGAAAAAACCCAGAACCAAGTCAGGACATGCATTCCACACAGGCAGAATGCAGACAGGCAGACAGGAAGGCAGGCAGGTAGGAGGGCTGGCTGGCTGGCTGGCTGATCAAGTCAGGTCAGGTAAGTCAGATTGAATACACCCCTTTCCCTAAAAATCGACTCCTTTTATACATTTTACTACTCGCGGCCATCTTGTACCCACCTCCCACCAAATCACACTGGCGGCCATCTTGTGCCCACCTCCCACCAAATCACACTCGCTGGCGGCCATCTTGTACCCACCTCCCACATCTCACTCACACTGGCGGCCATCTTGTACCCACCTCCCACATCTTCCACTCACTGGCGGCCATCTTGTACCCACCTCCCACATCTCACTCACACTGGCGGCCATCTTGTACCCACCTCCCACATCATGACACTGGCGGCCATCTTGTACCCACCTCCCACATCTTCCACTGGCGGCCATCTTGTACCCACCTCCCACATCTCACTCACACTGGCGGCCATCTTGTACCCACCTCCCACATCATGACACTGGCGGCCATCTTGTACCCACCTTCCACATCATGACACTGGCGGCCATCTTGTACCCACCTCCCACACATGACACTGGCGGCCATCTTGTACCCACCTCCCACATCATGACACTCGCGGCCATCTTGTACCCACCTCCCACATGTTGCACTCACTCACACTGGCGGCCATCTTGTACCCACCTCCCACATCTTCCACTGGCGGCCATCTTGTACCCACCTCCCACACATCACGCATGCGCACACCGCCCCAATACCGCCCCATTTTTTTTTCTGCGCACACTTATGACGTCACACAAGGTTCTGCGCATGCGCAGTGAGGCGCTATTTCGCCAATTTACGTTATATATACTACTCATGATGCTCCTTCATATTTGAGAGGGTTAAGAGTAATCTCGTTGAACATTCATACCAACAAAATACACAGCAGGGTTGCTATAAAAAAGAGTGACATTGATGGGGCATCAATGAGAGTTCGCGTTGGAAGAAACAATAACTGTGTTCTCTGTGTGACCAAAGTTACATCCAGTATCTTAAATGTGTGTAGCGCATCAGAAGATTTTCTGGACATAATCAATACGATTGCTCTATATACGATTACAGCCTTGCGCGGAATTCGGTTATTGTGTGACACAAATGACACCAAACCTGGCATGTTCAAATTTCAAGTTAAATACTACACTAATGTTCCGTCATTTATGAGTAAATTGTTCAAACTGGGAAACGCACGTGATGTCATATTGCATGAGTTTCCAACACAGTGCAGCGAGGATTTTCTTGATGTCAGCCTGTGTGATTTCCAAATATGGCAAGCGGTGGTTGTATTGATGTTAATTTTCTTTCGAATAGCCAATAAGATTTGAATTTTGAAGAGGTCATACACTGCACTCCTCCTAATATGGATCACGGAATATTTATAGAGCTATGACATCACCAAACTCGTATCCTGATCAGATATTGTGTTATGTTCAGCCAAGGTAACACGTGTAGTGTTCGACTTGGATATGCGAAGATGAAACCAGGAGGAGAGGGGGGGATATTATTTTTCATCTTTATAAAAATATTGAATATTGTTGGTGTGGGAAACAATGTTCCTCCTTCCTCCCTGAAGTTGACCACTATTGCAACAACTCGAGACGAGTCCAAGACTCCGTGATTTTGATAATCATCTGCGATCCGTATTCCATTCCCCGAAACGGAATGAAATTTCAACGCCTGTCTCGGCAGAGATATTTACCGCCAGCAGATAATAAATCATTTCGAAGTTACAGACATTCATGTATCTATATCAGCAAGTATGGTCGATATCTGTATGTAATATAGTTCCCCTGTTGAGATATGCTTCCTGTGTGCTGGATTAGGGTCAACAGACCGATGTGGCAACTTAAGTAAATTATTATTTCGGTTAATATCTGAGTGTAAATGTACCATTTGGTGTGAATCAGTGATCTAGTTCGCCAAAACTTGAACACATTATTGTCATGAACAATTTGCACGCTATGATCAATGGGTTGACATCAGGAATTATGATGTACCGAACATGTATCTGTCTGGAATTATCATATTCATTGTTAACCTGAGGAGCAAGCCTGTCTGTTATATACGTTCCTGCCTATGGTTATTATTGGTTTATACCAGAGTTTGGCTTCCATCGAAGATAAGAGAATAAAAACTGAAGTTGAATTTAATAAATGTTTCCTGTATTTCTGTTTCGTTCACAGGCGATCTGGCGATCCGATGAAACATGTAATGGGAGATTTGGGACAAAGCTATGTTTGAGCTTAACACTTTTCATTTTGAAACATGTAGTTGGCCGTAACATGTTTCAGACTGAGACATGTACATGCAATACATGTTTCACTGTGCAGGATGTCACATGTTTGAAACGGACACATGTTTAACGACGACATGTCTCATATTGAGGCATGATTAACACATATGAGGATGAGACGTGTTTCAAATTGAAACATGAAGCCGTTTCAAAATGAAATATGTACGTACTCATATATCCCAAAAGTTGGGACAAAATCATGTTTCATTTTGAGACGTTAAACATGTCGCCAATTCTTACCGTGTATTGGTGATAGCCGTGATGGAAGTGGTATTGGTTGTGTGTATGTGTACGTGTGTGTGTAGTGGCAGTGGTGATGGTGATGGTTTCTGTACATATACGGATTAACACGTGTCCATCATCAGTCCATAGGTATTGGTCGAGTAATCAACATGTCGAGTACGTTCTGTCAGAGAGCCTTCTCTCGTCGCGATCGTATGCTCAGACACATTCAATGCAAACACAACCAAGAGACACCACCGTGTCCCGCTATCGGCCCACCAAGTAGAGTAGAGCATCCCTCTACCATGACGGTCAGCGGCCCGACGGGATGTGGCAAGACGTCCTTTGCAATCAAATTCTTAGATGAGGGGCCCCTTAGTTACAACGTGGTAGTCCCAGATGATGTGATGGGTGCATCCAATGACTATTCAAACATCGCCGACTTGTTTTCCAAAGGATCCCATCATTGGAATCTGTCCGTCATCTGTCTGACACAGAGTTTCTTTCCTCAAGCGAAGGTGTACAAAGATATTGCCTTGAACTGCCAATATTTCGTGTTGTTCTCCAATCTCATCGACAGAGCGCAAATCCGTGTGGTAGTCAAATTTATCCTCAGATCACTGAGTGCAGGAGTTGGAAACCGCGATGAGTCAACCGTACGGCTACCTGTTGGTAGACTTAAAAGCTCATACCTCCGACGATCATCGGTTGACGACGCACATGTTACCTGAAGAGGGGTCATGACAGTAGTATACAAAGGCCATTTCGCTGGCTCGTCACTGCGCATGCGCGAGAAACCGAAAGTGGTGTGCGCAGGAGTTCTGCGCAAGTATGACGTCACTTCCGGTCTGCGTGAATCGGGCGTGACTCGGGCGTGACCTGGGTAGGGCTGGTTGACCTATATGTGGGTCGTCGGGTTAGGTTATATGTTTACATCGGGGTTCTTGGGGATGAAAGGAATGCATGTACTGACCTGTATCTAGGGTTTTTCCATTCATCCGGGTCCCTGTCTGTTTATCCTTACATCTGGGTACATCCGGGTACTTGTGGGGTTTTTCCATTCATCCGGGTCCTTGTTTTTACAGCCGGGGACTTGTTTTGCATCCGGGTACATACGGGTTCTTGTACATCCGGGTACATACGGGTTCTTGTACATCCGGGTACATACGGGTTCTTGTATATCTGGGTACATCCGGGTACTTCTATGTAGGTGTATAAAAGTCGGAATTTTCATGGCATTGCTTCATTCATTGGCCTGCCGATCTGACCGGGACCTGATCTGCCTGAGCCTGCCTGACCAGCCTGAGCCTGCCTGAGCCTGACGAGAGGAGCTACTTGCCTGAGCCTGACCAGTGGAGCCTGTCTACCTGCCTGAACCAACAGCCATGAACTCATCCGACCGAGCTAAGCTTATGCAGCACCGTGTCAAGATCATTGATGAGATGTGCACAGATCACGCCATAGCATTATAGTATGAGGCCGTGTGTGTGTACATCCGGCTCCTCAGTGTGCACGAATGACGTCATTATGACGTCACATCCGCATGTAAACTTCACGCCATAGCGTTATAGTATGGGGCCGAGTGTGTGTACATCCGGATCCTCAGTGTGCGCGCGAATGACGTCACTATGACGTCACATCCGCATGTAAACATACCCATAGCGGTTCCTCCAACATGGATGTGCTGTGATGGAGGGGATAATAACAGGATTGACTTGTAATCTTTGTTGTTGTTGTTGCTCTCTTTCTGGACTAACCAATCAGAATAGTAAGTATCACGGAGTCGTATAGGCGCACATGTGTGACATGGTCTGTAAAACCCGTCCCTCTGGATCCCACACCCTCATTCCGACGGTTGCAGAGCCACGACGGACATCCATCCCTATGCGACTCGCATTTTACAGCATGCTACCGTGGTTAATTCACTCACGGGTTACAGAGCAGTGGTTCGGTCCATGTTTGGAGATGGCGACGACAACGAGGGGCGACGCCAGATCCTGAAAGAGTTCACAGAAGCGGTCCCCGACAGAGTGCACTCGATGGAGAGGTGTGCTATCACCCACCACTACTGGACTATGACAGCCATCCTTGATGCCCGGGCTATGGACCACGAGCGCTCACGCCAGAACCAGCGACGGCTCGTCGGCATCACAATGGTCTTTGCTCTATTAATCCTGACGCTGAGGCAATGACAGTGGGACCTGACCATAAATGCGAGTGTGCGTCATTCGTCATTGGGTCAACCATGTCACCAGTCCTACGAGCCATCGTTCCCCTTACACGCAGGTCTATGAGGATAAAGTCATCATCGTTGAAGACCGTGGAGATGTTTGCTGGTCGCGCGCTGAGACCGTATCGAATACGGTTACGTTACACCGTGACGGCTAGACCAAATTTAAACGGATGTTTAGCGGTGAGCTCGACGGAAACCTCCTCCACATAGACAATGCCATTTACGTACACCGTGGACCCTCCTTCCCCACCTGGGCCGTTGTCAGGACCCTACGCGACGCCTCACCCTAGACCCTGCTCTGTGGACAGCCTTCGAGAAAGTGGTGCATATTGTGGGCAAGCTGTTTACACCGGACGAGCGGTCAGCTGTTCAGTTGGGGTGGGCTCGTGCCCTGAGTGAAGCGGCGGCAGAACCCAATGAACAAATTACCAAACCTAGCAATGAAGCGGAGGCAGACGACGATGCCATTGATTATCCGGCTAGACTGTCAGCCCAGTGACATGACCACCCGATCCTTTGATCTCACGTCATCAACTATTTCTCCTTATAAATACGAGAGACGGTCAAATCTTGTACCATTCACGTACTGACCATGACGGAGCATATGATACGGGCGTTCTTCAGCTTGACCCCGAGGTCTTCCTGCACGTCTATGCGGATATGGTCGATATCATGGAGGAAGTGGGAGACATCTGTGATGCGGACCCTACACAACCGTGCCCGGCTAACATTCGTCTGTCCCGGGAGGGCTGGACCAAATTCAAACGGGTGGTGTCTGGTGAACCGGACGGTGACCTCATCCACTTGTGTCACGATGTGTACATCCGACGCGGCCTCTTCTTTGCTCAATTGGCTCGGCTAGATGGGGTACACTGCATTTTATCCTTCACCCTGTTCTATGGTCTGCATTGGAAGATGCCGTGGCAGATGTGGACCAAGTGCTTGCTGAGGAAGAGCGGTCATCAGACGAGTTGGACTGGTCATTTACCGTGGACAATATGCTGGAAGAAGAAAATCAGAAAGAAACTCCGGCCCAAGATATACCCGTTATAAATAAACGATAGAGCTAGGGCCCATCATCATTTGTCACCATGAAGAGCTGGGAGAAGGTGTTGGATAATTAATACTACAGTTCCGACAGTCCGGCGGCCTATAGTGCATTGCCCGCTCTCTATCGAGCGGCCATCCCCAACAACGTGCCCAAGTCCGAGATTGGTTAAAAAAACAAGACACCTATACCTTACATCGATCTGTCCGTCGCCATTTTCTACGGAACCGGATCATCGTGGGTGGTATAGATGCCCAGTGGCAAACGAACTTGGTCGATATGAGCACCTTTGCCAAACACAACGATGGAAATCGTATATCTTGACGTGTATCGATATCCTGTCGAAGTATGCGTGGGTGATCTCCATCCGGATGAAAACGGGAGCGAATCTCATAGAGGACATCTTCAAGACCGGGTGCAAACCCTTGTATTTGCAAACCGACGAAGGCACGGAATTCCTCAACAGATCGTTCCAACAGTTCTGAAAGCCCAGAAGGTGTTTTTCTTCCATACGTACAACGAGAGCAAGGCTTCCGTTGTGGAAAGGTTCAACAGGACGAGTTGTCAGAGCATTTCCATCATAGCTCTCTAGATTTGTATCTAATACCGCTTATGCCGGTGCTAGGGGCCGTGTTGTCATATCATCCAAGTTGCCACATGAACAGGTACAATAAAAGCGTACCTGAGATACAACACATATCACGAATCGTTAGATTCTTGGTATGTGCTTTAAAATAGGTTAACCAGAAGACTATTCTGTGAAGTCATGTGACGCAGTCAGTATGTCGGCACCTCTTCCCACTTCCCTTATATGTGTTGTAATTCAAAGGCCGCATGTATAAATATTTCACCTTTAAGAATACAAGGCGGTACATCGATGTTCTCCCGAAACTTGTGAGTGGTTACAATCGAGCCTATCACCGAAGTATAGTGAGAGCCCCCATTACCGTGACCCAACGCAGTGAAGCTCAAGTCCGGCGTGTCTTGTACCCCAGGCAATCGCAGCGAACGCCGAAGGAGGTGTTCAAGATCGGGGATCCTGAACGGATCAGTAAAGTCAAAGATGAATTTGAGAAATGTTACTTGCCCAACTGGAGCGACGAGCACTTCCTGAGTAAACGGCGCCTACCCCGTCAGCAGTGAGTCTATGAACTGGAAGATCTTCAAGGGGAACCGTTGCGAGGGGACGTTTTACGAGACGGAATTGCAGCCTGTCGTAAAAACAAAGCAAGACTACTACACGGTGGAGCAGATTTTGAAATCTGAACGTCGACGTGGCAAACTGTTTCATTTTCGTCAAAGGCTGGCCCAGTTCCTTCAATTCCTGTGTCGCGGCCAACCAGATGAAACGACTATAAAGCCCGACACCACTACCGCCATCCTTCATTCCACGTTCGACCATGAACACGGTGCTATGGACAAACAGCAGCTGCCTCTGAACACAGCGTCTCCAAAAACGCGCAAAGCGCATGTGGGCTTTGTGGATTTTAATCAACGTCACAAAACATTGTTGCAGAAACTTATAAAACAGGGCTACACCACCAAGCGCCTCCACTCAAAGTTTCTCAAATTTGGCGATACATATCGCATGCTGATAGCAAAATACGAGCGTATCGTGCAAGATCTATGGCGTTACGTTTCGTAACTTGTGTCTAATTCCGCTTAACCCGGGGCTAGGGGCCGTATGAACCCATGTACTTCAAGATCCTCATGGTACTCATATGAACAGTCACAATCAAAGCGTGACTGAGATACATCATTCTTTAGATGACGACTTTACAACGAATATTATGGATTAAGAATACTGATCAGCGATACGGATTTGATATTTTTGGAACATCATGGTGTCTTGCCGGCATCGTTGAAAACTGTTGACCGCTTCTCTCTTGCAGGAAACAAGCCTATGTTTATGTATACTATGATTGCCTTTTTGAATTTGGTGCTGATACTGATACATATGGAATATGGAATAGGTCTTTTGATTATGGACGCGGATATTTTTTAATGGACGACGGCTGAATTATGAATGACGGACCAGACGCTTGTAATTGTGGTGATATTGCTAACCCTGCTGAGTGTGTTGTACGGAGGTGTGTTTTACGACGTAGCCTATCTCAGCACTCTACTTAATCAACCTAGAACTCCAGCTGTGAGTGGCAGTCAAACCAGCCTACAGACCTTCTCTACAGCAGTCAACCCCGTGATCGAAACGAGCCCAGTCATCACCACCACACCACGTGTACAAGCCACATCCAGCTCCACACCAAGTATACAGACCACATCGAGCTCTACACCAAGTACACCCTCTACGTCTGAAAACCCACCGGATTTCATCACTCACAGTGAACGCCCATCGACAACCGCGACCGACGTTGTTGTTGTACCCACCACCCCAGTTCATTCATACCAAATTTACAAGAGCGGGTTACCACGACACCGGATACTCCTTCAACCATGGACCCCCGGTGGCAACATCCCTTCACTTGCGTCATCGCAGGATCGACGGGTTCCGGCAAAACGCACTTCGTCAGGAAGCTCCTCCAACACACCGACAGCATGATCACCCCACCCATTGCCCGAGTCGTGTGATGTTACGGAGAATGGCAGGCAGTGTATGCAGCAATGGCCCACATCACGTTCGTGGAAGGCCTATCCAACCTGACCGATTTGGAACCGGATACCTTGCTGGTTCTGGATGATCCCATGGCGGAGACGGATGCACGGTTCACCCAACTCTTTACCAAAGGCAGCCATCATCGACGGCTCAGCATCATCTACATTGTGCAGAATCTATTCAGTAAAAACAAAGAACATTGGAACATCAGCTTAAATTACAACACATATAAGGGAAGTGGGAAGAGGTGCCGACATACTGGCAGAGCCACATGACGTCACAGTATAGTCTTCCGGTTAAACTATTCTAAAGCACATACCAAGTAATACATAAATGCCCACTACCTTCAAAAACCCGAGAAATACCACTCAACTGCTGCACCTGGCGAGACAGATGTATCCCGGCCGCACACCGTTTGCGTTGGAAGCCTTTAAAGATGCGACAACCCCTCAGCACGGGTATATGCTCTTCGACCTGAAGCAAGCCACTCCCCCCCACCTTCGACTACGTACCGGAATCTTTCCCGGAGAGACCCATCACGTGTACACGCAAAAATAATTTAAACACACCCACAGTGTCTCCCCCAGCTGGGGTGTGTGTGTCATGTTGGGGATAATAAAAGAATTAAGACATCATGGTTGACTTTGTCTCTGAAGTGAAAGAATATTCTGCAGGTAGCTCGCAAAAGGATAAAAAGGGCAGGGCTGTGGGTTCTAGCATTAGTTGTACATGATGTCTGCGCGAGTACGGAAGCACGCCCCGACGCGCCGTGTATTGAAGACGGTCCCACCCGAGTTGGTCCGAAACATTGCACGCTGTCTGTGCGAGATCGGTACAACCTGTTAAAAGGCAACGTATCACTGACTCCGACTCAGAATACCAAGTTGGCCACGTATAAGACAGGTCTCCGAACCCTAGCCCAGAAGCGAGTCTCTCAAACACAAAAGAAAAAGGTGTTACAGAAAGGCGGCTTTCTCGGGGCCATCTTAGCAGCGTTGGCCGCTGCCGTGTTGGGTCCAGTATTGAGTGGACTCTTCGGCCGACAATGAACCACACAAAAAAATGGTCCTCGTCAAACCTCGGCTCCTTCAAAACCTCCTATCGCCCTACCCTCTCCCACCTACGACGAAGACGATAAATTTACTCGATGAAGAGATGCAACATATCTTACAAAGACCGGGTTAAGCGACAGTGAGAAAGTACAACGGTACAATGAGACGCTTCAACCGTACATGACGTTCATGGACCAATACAAAACCCTCTCTACCCCAGCACCACCACCACTACCACCACGCGACACACCGCCGACCTCAGCATCGCTCCAACAGCCGCCATTACAAGTGGTACCACCCACAGCTCCACAGTGGGTCGAAGACGAAGTCCTGAAGAGTGTACCTGCATCGTTCAAGAAACAAGCTGGCCTGGTATTACAACGGGTGAAACAGAATCCTAACATGACTTGGAATGATAAAGGTGAACTACTGGTACAGAATCAGGTGGTCCCCGGTACCCACATGCCAGATTTAGTGTATGACCTGATGCGTCAACGAAGGTCGCACACGGATCCTCGAGGATGGAAAGTCTTTGCTCAAGGCTTGAAAGACATGCATGTTCCACAGGAATTGGTGGGGAACCCCCAGCGCTGGGCCTGGATGCAGCGGACCCAGCAAACGCGACTCCCATATACTTGGGAAGCCGAGTGAGAACCGGAGTCACCCCCCAAAACAACATAACGGCGGGCACATTCTTTTCACCCCTATTCAAGATCTATGACAGGTAGCAAGTCACCGCGACGAACACGACGTCGGGTACAACCGCCCAAGGCCTGAGACAACTATTAAAACCAACAGCAGCAGCAGGAAAGCTCAGTCGCCATGTTTTACCTCACCCTACCCCAGTAACCGTTCGCTCGATGTGTTTCCTGACAACACCTTGGCCAAGTACGTGACCCAGTCACCGCAACCGTTGCATTTATCTGGACGATGAGAATGTGGACTAGTGAATATCCAATACCCTTACTCGTGGTACAACGTGCGAGCCAATAAAGTGTGGTACGAGGTGACCTACGAAGGGAAAGACACCCGAATCACCCTCCCCGAAGGCCAATACGATACCCCCAAGGAGTTCATGCAGGGGCTGACACGACTGTTGCATTATGTTTCTAAGGGAGATCACGAATACTTCAAAATCCATAAAAAACCTTTCCCTTCAAGAATCACGTGGACTTCGATTACAACGCATACAACGACAAGGCACAGATCATTCTCACCGCCAACGTGAGTGTCGTACTGAGTCCTATCCTACATCAAATGCTGGGTCGCGCTCACCCGACCTCCTCGGATCCATCCGAGGACCATGGCCAGATCCCGATGGATATGAAGTCGGGTATGTACGGACTCTACGTCTACTCGGACGTGGTTGACAACAACATCGTGGGCCATATCAACACACCTCTGTTACGGGTGGTCCCCATTAAAAGAAGTATGGTTATCAAGTCACCCACAGTTTCACCCACATGCTCTACCTACCCGTACGACAAACCGACATCAACAATATCACGGTGGATATAAGAGATGGCACGGGACGACCGGTCGCATTCCAACGAGGGAAAGTGATGTTGACACTTCATTTCCGACAAGCACGTTCTCCCCACTTTGTATAATCAAAGTATCTTACGAGTGCGATGCACGCAGCTATATGGACTATTATGCCCAACAGGCCGGGGGTGGGCTTCCGGTCTTTAGCGGCACACGCATGCAACGAGGACATGGGCTGGGGAACATACTCGGGAGTATCGTCAAAACGTTCTTACCCTTGGTGACGCGTGGGATAAAAGCAATCGGCAAACAAGCGGTACGCAGTGGACTGCAAGTGGCCGGTGATGTCTTGGGGGTACGGCTCCCAAAGAAGCTCTGAAACGACGGGCCCAAGAAGTGGGCGGCGTCTTGGTCGCCAAAGCACAACGCATTGTAGGGAATAAAATACCTGCACCACCGAGACCACGCACCAGTCGACGACCGACCCAGCGACGACGCACATCGAAGACCCAGGATATCTTTTCTTAAACATGTCCTTAATCCACGCAGGAGTCCTGCCCTCCACCAACAGTGAATTTAATTTGTGGACCGTCCCGCCCACACAGACCAGTGCCGAACAAGGATTATGCTCTTCAGCATCAACGAAACAGGGCTCATCGAGTTCACCATCAGTAATGCGGATACGGCCTATGTGGATTTAGCCCATACGCACTTGTATGTGAAAGCCAAGATCGTCAATGGGGATGGCTCAAGAATCGTCGACAATGCCACGGCGGGCCCGACGAATCTCTGGCTGCACTCTATGTTTCAACAGGTGGATATTTTTCTCAGCGACAAACTCATCCGTGACCCGACCAACACGTACCCCTATCGAACCTACATCGAGACGCTGTTGTGGTTTGGACGAGAGGCTCAAAATTCTCAGCTGACAGCCCCTTTATTCTACCGGGACTCACCCGAGCACATGGGTATGGTGAACAATGAGGGATATAACAAACGGAAGGCTTTCTCCGCGAACGGCGCCTCGGTGGATCTCATGGGTCGACTGCACGCAGACCTTTTCATGCAAGACCGGTACCTTTTGAACAAGATCCCCATCAAAATCCGACTGATACGGGCGCCTCCGACCTTCGCCTTGGTGGCCACTGACGTAGAGGGGCATATAGCCGACTATAAGATCCTCATCCAAGACGCAGTCCTGTATGTCCGAAAAGTGAAACCGAATCCAGCCGTTCAATTGGGATATCTCACAGCCTTGGAAACAAAACCAGCCCAGTACTCTATCAGATGTGTGCAAACCAAAGTGTTCTCTTTGCCTGCTGGAAATATGAGCACCAACAAAGAAAACCTGTTCCTGGGGGAACTACCCAAGCGATTGGTCCTGGCCTGTGTGGAAAATACCAGTTTCAGCGGAGCCTACCCAGAGAACCCGTTTGACTTTACACATTTCGGCATGAATTTTATGGCCCTGCATGTGGACGGAGAACAGGTTCCAGCCACGGCCTTAACACCGAACTTTGGGCTCGGGAATTTCATTCGAGCCTATCAGAGCCTGTTTACAGCCACCAGTCAAATCAACCAGGACGAGGGGAATATGATCAGTCGGGAGGACTACGCGAACGGATACACGTTGTTCTGTTTCGATCTGATCCCTACCTTAGAGAACGGCCATCAGCTGGCCCTCGCCAAGCAAGGCCATTTACGGTTGGAAATCCACTTTGAACGAGCCCTCCGGAGCACCGTCAATGTGAAAAAGGCGCGCAACGTCCTGTGTGACTTGGCTACCTAACATGGATACAGACCAGATAACCACCTTGCTGGAGAATGACCCAGGGACACGTATGATCTTTCAAGGGGTGTTCGCCCGAGATGTGTTTCCATTAGACCGTGTGTATCCTGCTGCTTACGTTCTCAACACGGACCCGATGGTTTGGGCCGGTGAACATTGGGTGGCCGTGTACTTAACAGAACAGCAGGGCGAATACTTTGAGACGTACGGCCTGCCACCCCTCCATCCCGATTTAACAGACTTCATGGATCAAGACACAGAGACGTGGTGTTGGAACAGTCAAACGTTGCAAAGCCTGACCAGTAGCGTGTGCGGACAATATTGCTTGTTTTACCTGTACCATCGATGCCGGGGAAGAACCGTATCTACCATTGTACAAATGTTTGACGAGTACCCCAAGGCCGAGGGCAGAGATGTACTCGTCTATGACTGGGCCGCCCATCATTTCAATGTACAAGCCCCGCTCTGGGCTTAAGTTCTATCGATTTAAATGTACAAGCCCCCTGTTCTGGGCTTCAGTTTTCACGTGGTTGTTCTCACGTTGTTGTTGTTATTTATTGTTGAATAAAAAACCCAAAATGAGATCTCACCGAAAAAACCCTGTCTTGTGTGTTTTCTGTGTGAGCATAAAACAAGCGGCCATGAAAGCCCAATGCTTGAACAGACATGTGGGATTCAGTCAAACTGGCCAGTCAATGAATGGGCTGAGAAAGTAGCCAATCAGTGGCCTAGGATGGCGCCTAATTTAACCCATGAATGCCCAGAAAACAAAGCAAGAGCACTGCAGTAAAATAGAGAGCCAATGAAATCAGCCATTTAACATGGGCATAGTGCTGGTGATAGTGTCGGGGACCCTGCGCATTCCATGGGTGCTTCGGGAGGGCGGATAAGGGCTATCTATTGGCCCGGAGAGGGCCGGACATTACCGGAAGGGTGATCTTTGACCTTTTGACTTGGATGTGACCTTTGAACTTTTGACCCGAAATTCACCCGCGCAGGCGCGCGGCCGGATAACCCGCGCCGGCGTGCGGCCGGATAACCCGCAGCATGCGGCGGCCGGGCCGGGGAAAAACCCAGTCCGCGCATGCGTGCGGCCGGGCCGGGGAAAACCCGGATGCTGAAGAGGTCCCCGCTCCAAGGTCACGCCCGATCGAGTCACACCGGAAGTGACGTCACACATGACGTCATTACGGAAGTGATGCACTCGGAGATCAAATGTTAATAAGGCTCTATCCGTGTTTTATATACTAGGAAAATTTTCCCGCTTAACTTCGAGACCCCTCCCATCGTGTTCTACAGCCCGAGACGAGAAAAACAAGACCAAACAACCCATATCGCAATGAACATGTGTGAATTTCCCAGTATGGACCTATCACCCATAGCCAGTATTTGCCTTTTCAGACCTCCGTGAACTTTTCGAAAAATTTCATCGCTTAACTTCGAGACCCCTCCCATCGTGTTCTACGTGCTGAGACGTCAAAAACAAGACCAAACAACCCATACCGCAATGAAGATGTGTGAATTTCCCAGTATGAACCTATCCCTCATAGCCAGTATGGGTCTATGGGCCAATCCAGACCTCCGCGAACTTTTCGAACTCGACCCAATCTGTTCACTAGGGGCCCCTCTTGCTCCTGAAGATTGCCGAACATTCCAGATGATTCTCACGAATTACAAGCGTCTGGTCCGTCATTCATAATTCAGCCATCGTCCATTAGAGAATATCCGCGTCCATAATCCAAAGACCTATTCCATATTCTATATAACAGTATTAGCACCAAATTAAAAAAAGACAATCATAGTATACATAAACATAGGCTTGTTTCCTGCAAGAGAGAAGCGGTCAACAGTTTTCAATGATGCCGGCAAGACATCATGATGTTTCAAAAATATCAAATCCGTGTCGCTGATCAGCATTCTTAATCCATAATATTTTTTGTAAAGTCGTCATCTAAAGTATGATGTATCTAAGTCACGCTTTGATTGTGACTGTTCGTATGAGCACCCACGTATCTGGGACTACTTTCTGTCCGCGGAAGCTTCTCCCCACGACCGCATCACCGCCAGACAGCATCACCGCGGAGGAATACATCCCCTAAGGTCACGTGAGCATCGCCCGACATTTGTGTACACTTCGCCATCCATAAGATGGCTTGCGAATCGTGTGTCGCCATTATCGCGGAGCGATATCCGGTACTTTGCCGGATTCCGTTCGGCCTTCATCCGGCGGAGAACAGACTGGAGAAATCAGATAAATTACAGATTTTCATACCACTTCGGAAACAGATATTGGCTGGGCTTACAAAATAAGTAGGTAAGAATAACTTTCGTATCACCCAAGAGGCGTTGTAGATCTGTATTTTTGAACAAGTAGGGCAGCACATGACTCGAAAATGGCGGGTTACGTTGGGGTTACGTCGGTAGACTTTAGCTGATTGGCTGACGAAGTCACGTGGTATTGATTTCAGGAAATGCTCTCTCGTAGTTGCCGAAAGTAGGCTGAGAATGGATACACACGATCCCAGGGTCAGTCTTACCGCGTATAGATGACCCAGATTGTTACAGGTTGCATCGCCCGATTCACGCAGACCGAAAGTGACGTCATACTTGCGCAGAACTTCTGCGCACACCACTTTTGGTTTCTCGCGCATGCGCAGTGACGAGCCAGCGACTTTAAATGGCCTTTGTATACTACTCACGACATTCCATTCACCGAGTCCACACCCGGCAGCGCCCGCCCAGCGGGTCCCTATTCATCCCGCAATCATACAGGGGGCTCCGGATCCCTTCATACCACTCTCATCACCCAACCGTGAAGGACCAATCCAAACCCATACCAGGAAAATGAACACAACGTGAACACAAGGCTGTGTAGGGATTTGTTCAACAATATTATCACCTGGGTTGTAGTTTTCAGGTGGGTGGAAATAGTTTTCAACTGGGAGGAAATAGATTTCCCCTGGGTAAAAATAGTATCACCTGGATGGAAAGTTTTTATCTGGGTGGAAATAATATCACCTGGGTGAATATAGTTTTCACCTGGGTGAAAATATTATCACCTGTGTGGAATTAGTTTTCACCTGAGTGGAAATGTTATCACCTGGGTGGAAATATTATCACCTGGGTGAAAATAGTTTTCACCAGGGTAGAAATAGTTTTCACCTGAGTTGAAATATTGTACCTGGGTGGAAATAATTTTCACCTGGGTGGAAATATTACCACCTGGGTGGAAATAGTTTTCACCTGGGTGGAAATCACATGATAGCCTCGTTTTAGAAGTCAGCAAATCGGACACGCAGTGAACGATCGCCGAAAACGGAAAATGAAAGACAGTCATTTTGCCACTTCCGGGTCACATTTATGTTGATAGCGGCTATGGCGAAGAACAAACGTTGTCATTTTGGTATAGAATGATGGCAAATTCTGTCCTCTATGTTACAGTATGAAAATCTTTCCTTCAAATTTACCCAAAGGCTACTTACTCATCATCGTTGTTTTACCACCACCTATTTTCACCAATTTCGATTTTTTTTCTGCCAGTTTCGAATCAGCAAGGGGAACTATTATTGATACAGTCCCACGTTTATCAGCAAAGCTTCGAATGCCACACAAAAACAAAACAAAACAACCTTCCATCCATATACAAACGACAATTTTATGATGTGTTGACCTTTTTTCAATGTACAAGAATATCATTTGTTGCGTGCCAGAACGCAGACAAATATATCACAGAGCTTTGAGCACGTGGTTTCCACATGCCATCAACTTTTCCGGGCTGAATCCTGTATTCGGAAGAGATAACACACAAAATAAATAAATTACTATGGTTTTGAAGTAATTTTTGTATCTATTTTGCTGTAGGCTACAAATAAACGCTGATAATTCTTCAACAAAAATGTTCAGCGTCAACCAAAATTCTCCAAAATGAAATAATCTTCTCATGTGGAACAAGCCCATGGGCCCGCCCAGTGTATATCGGCTCAATGAAAGCGGAACCATCGACATGAATTGCTTATCTTCTCTAACAATGTTTATTGTATTGCACAACGCCCTTGCAAACAAATTTGTTAGTAACATTATACCATTATAAAGGAACTTGAGAATTGGGTAGTTCTGTAGAACGCAGGTTCAACAAGCATGTGTCGGCTGTACATTTCCCGTCCGAATCACCAAGTGACAACTATTAGCACCCAGGTGAAAACTATTTCCATCCAGGTGAAAACTATTTCCACCCAGGTGAACGATATTTCCACCCAGGTGAAAACTATTTCCATCCAGGTGATAACATTTCCACCCAGGTAAAAATTCCCTAAAAAATTAAATTGAAATGGAAAATAATGGTATTTCCTATATGAGCCACAGTAGATCCCACAATCATCAAATATAATTCCGGTACTTAATGATGCTTTAGCAAACTTCGCTGGTGAGAACGTAGCGGGGAGACAAAATTCATCGATTTTGAGGCTGATTACATCTTTAATATGGTAAGTTTTACGAGCATGGGGAAGATATATAAATATATCCTATCGTACTAACGAATTATTTTGCACCGACGATATGGATTATCCACGCTTTTCTCTCAAGTAGATTACATCAGTGATCAAGTACGGTTCAGGGGAAGTCACTCAGGTTGACACAATCCTATTTATGTCCCCTGTATCCGCTCTCCTAGCTTATTAATGATGCTGTTGTTGCGTTATCTCGTGGTTAAATCATGGTAGCTTTTCCTCTCATAAAGCTCGGTACCTTGGCGATTAAACAAATAAGTAAACCTCTGGCCAAATTTATTAGACAAAGGGCGACGTCTTCCCCATTCTTCAGAACGTATATTTGTATGCCACCAGCCCAAAGTGAGTATTCGCCACTGACGCACATGTTATCACACGGTCATTTTTTTGACGGATCACTCCTTCCTTTGAGCAGACATGATGCAATATAACATAGACTTACTAGCTGTTTTTTTCAAGAATTCCTTGAATTGTATATATCTAAATCTAATAGTTTTAGCTCTGAAAAGTATTGTTAGTCAGTATTTTCTTAGACAAAACTTCAATAGCGCTTAACAATAATGAGACTAGACTTTGAGATTTGATATTGTTGTGTTGGGTCCGCGGGTCTACAGTTTTTGTTACCGTCACGTTTGAGTAGTTCGAGTTCGGATTATAAACGCGCATGCACCGTACATAGGGCTTCCTGCTTACTGGTACATGCGGTTCAACAATCATTCACAGAATTCAGTCGCTGTCATTCTGTATAGGGACTGCGGTCCGAAGCTGTTGCAGTACAGCCTGTCATAGATCTAAGATGTTACAATGGTGGCCTTCCCTCTAATCAAGCTTGGCTCTTTATTTATCAGACAAGTTAGTAAGCCTGTTATAGCAGTGATTAAGAACAGAGCAAAGGCCCATCCATTGTTCAAACAATATGTTTGTATACCTCCAGCTCAGAGTAAGTTCATATGAAAGTCTGGTCATAAATTATACTGATAATTTTAGTAAATAGTATTTGAGTAATTTGAATTTTGGTAAATTTAAGTTCAATATTGTGGTAACTTTAATTTTGCAGTAATACTACCATACATATATTATGTACAACCCCTCCCACCCCACCCCACCCAACTATATGGCTGTACCTGATTCAGTATTCACTGTGTATTGATGTATGTCCCAATAGCATGTTTTGTATCTCTTATGTATTTGGTACCAGTATCAGGTTTTTAAAAGTCTTTGTTGACCCCGTCATCCAGAAGACCCCCATATTGCTGATATTGAAGTTGAACATTCCTTCTTTTCAGTTTACAATAAACTATAAACT
The DNA here is from genome assembly GCA_036873755.1 of Hanleya hanleyi. Lineage (NCBI taxonomy): Eukaryota > Metazoa > Mollusca > Polyplacophora > Lepidopleurida > Hanleyidae > Hanleya > Hanleya hanleyi. The sequence continues at coordinate 21,293 of JAVTVY010009094.1, forward strand.
TATTTACTTATTAATGTGTTATCTTTCAGTCTACCATTGGGCAGATGTTAACATCAGAATGAGGGTGTTAGGCCTGGGTAAGGCGACTGAAGTACAGAGACTAAACGAGGAGATGGCGGTAGAACTCGGTGCTGAGATGCTAGGAGAATTTGTTATTTTCTGTGTAGCTTGTGGAACAATATATTTTGAGTATCAAAGATCAGCAGCCAAAGAAAGCAGAAAAGCTGAGGAAAAACAAGAAACCATAGATATGCTTCAAGATAAAGTGACAAATTTAGACATAATGACAGAACAGCAAGATGCAAAAATACGTGAATTACAAAGAATTGTTTGTGAACTTGATACAAGGACTACCAAACGGAAAGGCTGATGATTATGATTTTGTTTGACAGAATAGGTAATCATCTCAAATAGGCCGGGTAATACTATACCATGTAGTTGAAGCATGACCAAATTGGTAAGGGGTACAGACCCCCTGTCTTGTGGATTGGGAACTTCCCAATATTGTGATCTTTAAATAATCTTAAACTTTTTATACAGTGTTCTATTCTTGTTTGGACTTTTATGAGGTTTTGTAGATGAGTTTGTTGGTAAAAGTGCTGGATATTAACAATGGGCAGGTATTTGTGTACTGATGTCATACAACTACTATGGAGCCAGCTCTAAGTGATATCACTTGCATATCATATGCAATTACAGTATTAGATGTACTGGTATAGAAATGTTACAAATGTGAAGCCTGTTGTGTAAAATCTGTGCAGAATTCCATTCTGAAGTCATGAACACATCTAACAGTCTCTTTTTTTTTGTAGTTTTGGTTAGGTTTTTGTTAGGGTTATGGTTTTGCTAGGGTATGTTTGTTTGGGTCATCGTCGCCATGTGACCAATAAGGTTTAGGTGCGACGTTAAATTTTAAACAACCAACCAACCAACCAATCAGTTCAGCTTGTAGAAACTGGTCTGTTTGAATTCCATGGGTGATATTGATCATGGAGCTGGTAATAAGCTGCATATTCCAGGGTTGGTGTATACAAAGCCTTTGTATACTATACACCAACCCTGGAATATGAGAACTACTGGTATACAGAATGTTTTTTTTATGTCCTTGATCTAAAGTCTCCATAATGGTACGGCCATTATTGTATAACGAATTTGTATGTAACATTCAATGGTTCATACCTCTGAGTGAATGAGAATATAGTATGGGAAAGCAATGTTATAACATACTTGAATGAGCTTATATTCTGATCAGTCAGCTGTTTACTGTTTGTAATATCAGTTCTCACCATTCACTGTGGATGCAGTACTTGTAATCTGGAGATGTAAACTGTGTTTGGTTGGAGTCGAGCTTTGACCAAACATTGTGAGTTTTCATCATCAAATCACCAGAATCACTTTCTTGCCTATCCATTGTAAGTGAGAGGTTAAAATTTGAGGTCTCTGAATGTGGTCTTGATGATGAGCTCAATAAAATCCCTATTGATGTTACGGTATGTTCATAGTATGCGCAATTGTCGTGATAGTTGAAAGGTTAATATCTCTTGCTCACAAAAAAAATTATTAAGGGGAAAGCAAAAATAGCCTGGTGCAACCGGTAATGTGTTGGCAAGAGTAGTCTCCCTTAGTTCATAACATTCTCCGCTGAGTACTTTGCAACACCAATCACAATGGCCCCAATCTTATGCAATCGAAATTACGTGTAATAGTACTGGTGTTAGGGAAATAGTTGAAGCTGCATTGGTTTCTCTTTCATTCATTCCTTCTTGACCAGAAAAAAAACAACATAGACTGGTATTTAATGTACAAGAAAGAACGAAATCCGTGAATATATCTACACAACGGAAAAGTAAATGTTTCCCTTGCATTCCATAACATTGGATGGACATGTGAACTCCAAAGTGAACGCGAGGAAATAAGAGATCGTTTAACACGTATACGCCAGTTGATGTTGTTGAATGAATTCTGCGTATTCATAGTCCCATTTAGCATGTTTGTCTGTAGTAGTTACTCTATTTTACGGCGTTCCCTTCCTAAAGCCAGAAATTATGTTTATCTAATTCTGCCCAAAAGCTGTGTTTCCTACAAACAAAGCATCAAAATTTATATTGTTAACGTACCGAGACCAATGTTCTGCAAAACACATTCAAATGACGTTTGAAAATGAGCTTTTGTCTGTTTTGGCTTTTTCGTCTCCTTGAACCAAAATAATATTCCGTTGTAATATCTCGGCAGATGTGGTGACTTTGAAGACCTTATATTTGTTTTGGTTCAAGATGTCATGAAAAATTCATGCTAAATGTATTTTTGAAAAAAGCCTAACCAGACAAAAGCTAAATTCAAACGTCTCCTGTCCTGACTCTGAGCGTTAACATTGTAAAACTTGGACATTTTTTCTGTATGTTGCACAGCTTTTGAGCAGAATCAAAGAAGTAAATTTTTGGCTTAAACTAACGTAATACATAAGGGAGTATTTGGTATGTTACAAAGAATATCATCTGGATAATAATGTCTTTGATTGGATGAACTACCTTTCACATATTATATACTGTAGTACACTGATTATATCCAGGAGTCCTCAAACAGAAGGCTATAATTATCATCTCGGTTCTAAGCTCACAATTAGATGTGTGAACGGAGAAATTGACTTGGTGTTTGAAGATACTAAATAAAAGACATATGTATATATATTCAAGAGACAACAAAAAATGATTATATTTTTTACCATTTAGAAAGTGATCGTATAGCAGTACTTTCGTTATTTTGGGATAACACAATCTTAGAGTAGCACAAATTCTAGTGCTGAAAATTTGGTCGAGTCCCGTGCAGGATTCGAACCAGCGACCCCGGAGTCAGGCACCTAATCGCCAGCACTGTATGTCAACCATCTAAACCACTCGGCCAACGGGCCTCCCACAAAAATACCGGTAGTCCTTGAAAGCGAATATACAGTACCCCTCTGATGATCGTAATGACACAACTCCCAAAGCTGAATAGATATATTTTTTATCATTTAGAAAGTGATCGTATAACAGTATTTTCGTTATTTTGGGATAACACAGTCTTAGAGTAGCACAAATACTAGTGCTGAAAATTTGGACGAGTCCCGTGCAGGATGCGAACCAGCGACCCCAGAGTCCGGCACCTAATCGCCAGCACTGTATGTCGGCGATCTAAACCACTCGGCCAACGGGCCTCCCACAAAAATAGGAGGTAGCAGACCGGTAGTCTTGAAAGCGAACATACAGTACCCCTCTGATGATCGTAATGACACAGCTCCCACAGCTGAATAGATATATTTTTTATCATTTAGAAAGTGATCGTATAACAGTATTTTCGTTATTTTTGGGATAACACTATCTTAGAATAGCACAAATTCTAGTGCTGAAAATTTGGTCGAGTCCCGTGCGGGATTCGAACCAGCGACCCCAGAGTCAGGCACCTAATCGCCAGCACTGTATGTCGGCGATCTAAGCCACTGGGGTCGCTTGGTTCCGAGATCCTGCGACAAATTTTCAGCGCTGAAGCTATTATAAGATTGTGTTATCCCAAAATAACGAAAATACTGTTAAAAAAATGATTGCTTTGTAATAGTTTATTGGCTATGCATTTTGTGGATTGAAAAAAGATGCATAGCAGCTTAGTAAACGTTGCTTTGGGAACCTATGTGTCATTTAGGATCTCGCACAGTTTTGCAGAAAATGAAAGGGTCTCAGATTTGGCCGCAAGCCAAGGTCACACGCTGATAGAAAGGCAAGATCATAACGTTGTGTGCAAGATGTGTGGCGCTACTTCATATGAAGATTATTCTGCATTTCATTTCCTGTGCTAGATGTGTTGTTAATCATTGTCTTTAATAATAGGTGCTTCTTATGTCACTAGACGCATGGGAAAGAAGGACCTGTTGTTGACAAGGAGAATATTAATCATTTGCGTACACTTCGCCATCCCTAAGTCTTACCGGGTATAGATGATACAAATAGTTACAGTCTTACCGGGTATAGATGACACAAATAGTTACAGGCTTAACTTTAATCTGTCATCCAAATCTAGAGTGCCGAAAACCATCGATTTACATACCCGCGAGGATGCATTCTATGAGAGATGACAATTCAATTGTGTTATGATACAGATTTATTATGTTATGTTACATAACAATTATTAGCCGCGGATTGACTTCGGGTGTCGTGCACACTCAAGGTCCTGGTAACAATAGTATGGTGGCCGACAACTGCCATTCCATAAATGTAACTTTTTTAACGTTTTTTTTCTAGTTTTTTTTTTTTTTTTTTTGTATTTAAATTGAAATATTTTTTCCATATTATTTCATTTACATTTCATTTTCTTTTTATTTCATATGCGTTTCCTTTTCGTTTCATTTTGATTTCGTTTTCATTTTTATTTCCTTTTCATTTCATTTTGATTTTGTTTTCATTTCACTTTCATTTCATTTTGTTATCACAAGGAAAAAAATATATAAGGTGGCAGCGCCCGGCACTGCCATTTTTTTTTTTTTCCCTCTCTCAAAACGAAAACAAATTCTTCTGTGGCCGAGAACTGCCAGCCGAGCGCTGCCACCGTTGGGGTCTAGTAAGCGAGAGGCATTTTGTATTCTCTGATTGGCTGAATTACCGGTCTAAATCTAGACCGGTAAATGACCAATGTCAATATGTGTTGTTGTTGTTGTTCGTGTGTATCTAGTGACCAGTACTCGTCTATGGTGTGATAAAGGGCCTTGAGCGCTACGGCCACCAATCCACCAAGTATTATATAGATCCTTTGTAAGATTTGATGAGCGATGAGCGATTATGGTATGTTTCCTAAATAAAGCCCTCGCTTCTACGACTACCACGACGTCCAGCAAGACGGTACATCTTCGGAAAATTTATGACCTATTCCAAGGTTCTTAGCGTGACATGTACATGATCAAGTCAGGGGATTTGCAGCATTTCTGTTCTTCATTCAATACATAGTACTGTTCATACGCCCTACGATATGTACTTTTGTTGCTAACATTATGCAAGTTTTGTTGTTAAAAAAATAAAACTGAACGTACTTGTAGGCCTACTCGTTTGAAGCAGCAGACATCATAAATTTAGTTGACCTAGATTCTGCATTGAAGATCAACCATTGAAACGCGGAAAACAACGAATTACGTCAATTATACAGTATTTTCGCCTGCATGTTGTCTGATCGTACTAGTCTTGTTTATCTGATGATGCTAAACAATAATGATCTTGTGAACTTTGGGATAGGCCTAGGTCATAAATTTTCTGAAGATGTACCATTTTGCCGACGTCCAAACAAGCATGGAGAGGCATGGTGGGTGGAGAATACCATGGGCCAATCACTGTGCAGTGCTGATTTAAAATGCCTGTCGATAACTAGTCTCCATAGAGCGATAGCGAATTGGAGCTGGGTACGAGTCTACTGCCAGCCGAGAGCTGCCAAGTCATACTATTGGCTAATGTGTATCACGTGTGTGTTCATAGTGCCGTACCCTTAAATTTGCTCTTTTGTTAAGAAGGCGAAAAAGCATTTCTCCCACAATGCGAAAGTGAAACCTGTACGACGGTAGCACTTGCCAATTGCCAATTCCCCCCCTCTCCGTGCTCCCCCTGTCTGTCTTCTCTCCCCCCGCCTCCCATATATGGTAGGCCGTAGGGGACAAAAATCGCCATTTGGTGTAGACACATATTATTAGCCAATCAGAGAGCTGTTTTACGTGTAGACATTAATTATTATCAGTCTACATACAATTTAATTCGATGTCATATCGAATTATTTTATATCCGTATACATATTATTTAGATACTGCATCAAATATTTCGATGCTACATCAAATTAATTTGTATCCCCATTCAAATCATTTAGATACTGTATTGAATCAATGTGTATCCGTATACGTATTATTTAGGTATGGCGTCCCAATATTTAAATTGTGGCTGGCCGTAGGGGACAAACATCGGCATTTGGTGTAGACACATATTATTAGCCAATCACAGGGCTGTTTTACGTGTAGATATTAATTATTATATGTCTACATACAATTTAATTCGGTATCATATCGAATTATTTTATATCCGTATACATATTATTTAGATACTACATCAAATATTTCAATGCTACATCAAATTAATTTTGTATAAGCATTGTAGATGATTTAGGTACTGTATCGAATCATTTTGTATCCGTATACATATTATTTAGGTATGACATCTTAAATATATTTCGATGTAGCATCGTATTGAACCAATGAAATCATCCTGTCTGTACGAGACATCTGTAAGGCACATTGTCATTGGTTGCTCCATTTCTACAGGAAACAGAACATTTTGTGGCGGAAGCGATTACTGCATGTCATACATATTTCCAGTGGTTGTGATTGAATGAAGTATGTATGACATATTTAATGAATTATGTATGACATATATAATGAATTATGTATGACATACATAAAACTGTTATATGATTGACTGAAATATGTCTACACCAAATAGCCATATTTGTCCTCTGTGGCCAACCACACTTTAAAATATTGGGATGCCATATATAAATAATATGTATACGGATACGAAATGATTTGAATGGGGATACAAATTAATTTGATGTAGCACTGAAATATTTGATGCAGTATCTAAATAATATGTATACGGATATAAAATAATTCGATATGATATCGAATTAAATTGTATGTAGACATATATAATTAATGTCAACACGTAAAACAGCTCTGTGATTGGCTAATAATATGTGTCTACACCAAATGGCGATTTTTGTCCTCTGCGGCCTACCATACCCATAGGGGTAAATTCTCGATGTCACGGTGCCGACAAAAGTTCCATATGGCGGAAAACAATGCCACAGGATATGAGGTGTTGAAATTGGGTGTTTCATGGAATCTGACTGTTGGTTCGACGTTCATTGCCCCCGTTACCAACAATCAACAATATAAATAGCTAGGTATCGGTAGGTAGAATATATGGTACCAAGTACACTAAATTATACCAACAATAGCTCACTGTAAATATGGAATTTGTGCGTCATGGTTGCGGAATAGTATGGGAACCAAGAGCTAGCAAGAAGGGGTGTGTCTAAAAAGCGTCCTGTAGCGTCCGGAAGCGTCCAGTAGCGCCTGGTACGCCGCCCGGTACTTTTTACACCACCCGGTACACCATACAGTGCTCATTTTGTGTCCCGTACAAACTTGTGTATGTCCCATGTAAATATCGACTGGTATTTGCCGTTTTCTGACGAGCGCGTTTAATCGCATGCACGCTCCACCTTCTCATCTGGAATCATCCCGCCCATTTTTCTGGTCGACTTCCTCGGCACTACCGACTGTTGTCATTTCTTTGGCACCGCTTTCTAGATGTTCATTAACAGACTTTTCAATTATCTTTTCCTGTAAATTTGAGTTTAAATCTGCCAGTATTCTCCGAATCATTTTTTCTTTCTTATATGGTCCGGTACTTCATTCACCGCCCGGTACTGCAAATTTGATATTTTTCTCTTTACGGTACGTTTTTCACCATCCGATACTTTTTAAATTTTCTATACATTTTTAGGTGTTCTAAATGGGCGGGATGATTCCAGACGAGAAGGTGAAGCGTGCATGCGATAATTAAACGCGCGCACGTCAGAAAACGGCAAATGCCAGTCGATATTTACACGGGACATACACAAGTTTGTACGGGACACAAAATGAGCACTGTAGGGTGTACCGGGCGGTGTAAAAAGTACCGGGCGGTGTACCAGGCGCTACCGGACGCTTCCAGACGCTTTTTAGTCACACCCCTTCTTGCTAGCTCTTGGTTCCCATACTATTCCGCAACCATGACGCACAAATTCCATATTTACAGTGAGCTATTGTTGGTATAATTTAGTGTACTTGGTACCATATATTCTACCTACCGGTACCTAGCTATTTATATTGTTGATTGTTGGTAACGGGGGCAATGAACGTTGAACCAACAGTCAGATTCCATGAAACACCCAATTTCAACACCTCATATCCTGCGGCATTGTTTTCCGCCATATGGAACTTTTATCGGCACCGTGACATCGAGAATTTACCCCTATGGGAGGCGGGGGGAGAGAGGACAAACAGAAGGGGGGGGGGGGGAATTGGCAATTGGCAAGTGCTACCGTCGTACAGGTTTCTAGACTCGTACCCAGCTCCAATTCGCTATCGCTCTATGGAGACTAGTTATCGACAGGCATTTTAAATCAGCACTGCAGTGATTGGCCCATGGTATTCTCCACCCGCCATGCCCCTCCATGCTTGTTTGGACGTCGTGGTAGTCGTAGAAGCGAGGGCTTTATTTAGGAAACATACCATAATCGCTCATCGCTCATCAAATTCTACAAAGGATCTATATAATACTTGGTGGATTGGTGGCCGTAGCGCTCAAGGCCCTTTATCGCACCATAGACGAGTACTGGTCACTAGATACACACGAACAACAACAACACATATGACGCAGTCAGTATGTCGGCACCTCTTCCCACTTCCCTTATATGTGTTGTATTTACCGGTCTAGATTTAGACCGGTAATTCAGCCAATCAGAGAATACAAAATGCCTGTCGCTTACTAGACCCCAACGGTGCGTGTGAGTTGGGGGCTAGGTACGAGTCTAACAGGTTTCACGTTCGCATTGTGGGAGAAATGCTTTTTCGCCTTCTTAACAAAAGAGCAAATTTAAGGGTACAGCACTATGCACACACACGTGATACACCTTAGCCAATAGTATGACTTGGCAGCTCTCGGCTGGCAGCGCTCGGCTGGCAGTTCTCGGCCACTGAAGAATTTGTTTTCGTTTTGAGAGAAGAAAAAAAAAAAAAAAAAATGGCAGTGCCGGGTGCTGCCACCTTATATATTTTTTCCTTGTGATAACAAAATGAAATGAAAGTGAAATGAAAACAAAATCAAAATGAAATGAAAAGGAAATGAAAATGAAAACGAAATCAAAATGAAAATGAAAAAAAAAACAAAAAAACGGAAATGAAATTTAAAAAAAAAATGAAATCAAAATGAAATAATATGGAAAAAATATTTTAATTTAAATAAAAAAAAAAATAAAAAAGAAGAAAATAGAAATAGAAAAAAAACGTAAAAAAAGTTACATTTATGGAATGGCAGCTGTCGGCCACCATACAATAGGCCTCAGCCCCTCAGAAATCTTGTTGTGAAAGGCGACTAACTGGGGCACCCGTGGGATCCCCGCGTGTTAAAAGGACTAGGAACCTACCCGTATGGTTCCCAGGGTGTGAAAGGAATAGGAACCAAACGTCGTTATATGACTGATATAGTATTGAAATCGACGTTAAATAATTTTCACTCACTCACACTCACTCACCATGCTCACTGACTCACTCTTTCAATGTGTGATGAGACAACGAATGCTAACAATTTGAAACAACTGGAAATGAAAGTTACATACCAGCTTGAAGATGGAGACCAGGCTGACGTTCTTCATTCGATGCCCTGTATCATCGAGCAAGCAATGGGGGAAATTAGTAGGAAATAAGGTCAGTCCATCGATAGATAAATTCAACCTGCAGCTGAAAGGTACTCCTCATTGTTGGTCCTAAATCCCATGTATATTCTTCTGGTGTCGCATCATATCGTAACGTCTGGTGAACGTGCGCTCGAACTCAGAGCCATGTTGACGGTTGAACGTCGGCTGTGAACGTTTCTGGGATACGCTTGCTTTTATGGACAGTAACGCCTGCAAACGCCCTGCTTAACGCTTCAACGCTCTGGTGGAATAGCTCAGAAGCTCTGATTTTTTTCTAGATTTTCCATGGAATTGCCACGAATTCATCGAAATGCAGTGACGCACGTCGTTACGCCTTAACGCCCGTCTCAACGCCTTAACGCTCCATCTTAACGCCCGTCTCAACGCCTTAATGCTCTACTGATACAGAGGGGTTGATTTGAGATAGTCCGGCTACGTCCTGGGAGAGCCTGAGTGAGGAAGAATCTACCTTTTGGAATCATAGTGTGACTTCAGCTATCAATACTCACACTGAAGCGATCGAGGATGCTGGAAAGGATAACTTACAACATGTGTACGTCCAAATGCGCCCCAGCATCAGGAAAACATATCCATGGCGATCTATGAACAGTTTTCACTGCCACCGCTTGAAATGAAAGGCGACCCCAAGCACAGGACCGTCATGAAGACGGCTACCACCCACCGAGGGCCTGCAAAATTCGATCAAAATGGGCAAACAGCTGTTTAGGGACATATTCACATTAAAACAAGTGAGAAATGACTACATTGTAGTCAAAACCTGCGGCAGTGGCAATAATACAGTGAAAGACATCAGCGGAGGTAGTGGTAATTGTAGAAAAAAGCGCCATCTGACAGTGTTTTCATGCCAAGGGAAGTAATTTTCAACTTCTAACCCACAATTGAAGGAATTGCGTAATAGGTCTGATACCATATATATATATATTCATTTTTCCCGTTCGAAATCCGACGATTTTGACTGGTCCGTGCTGTCCATACTGAATTGACAGACGAAGTCGCAATGATCGTCTTGGTATCGTATATACCAAGTATATGCCAAGTTTGAAAACATTCGGCGCAGCCGTTGATTTTTGCAAAAAATCAAAAAGGCTTTCAAATATTTGGAAATCCATACAAATTACAAAGATTTAGTCATAGCGCGAAAATCTACGCTCTTCAGTCTCTCTTCTCGCTTACTTTGCCGAGCAAAATGGAAAATTTATATTTCCTTCAAAGTTAATTTCAATCTGATTAAAATTCAGACTTGATAACCGCTCATCTATCGGACATGTCGCTAATTAAGATCTGGGACAGTCTGTATCTTAAATCATGTCAGACTGGCGACCAATCACAGTTCAACTTCAACGGGCGAATATATGCCTATCCGATTATTTCTGTAGTGAACGAGGCGCAGAAAAATCCAACCCAGGCGTCGGACGAAATTCTTGCTCTCCATGAGCAATCACCGAAGATTATTATTTGCTCGGATATGCACCTATTCGCCCGTTGAAGTTGGACTGTGATTGGTCGCCAGTCTGACATGCGCGACAGATTTAAGATACAGACTGTCTCAGATCTAAATTAGCGACATGTCCGATAGAGGAGCGGTTATTAAGTCTAAGTTTTAATCAGATTGAGTTAATTTTTCAATGAACTTATTATCAGGTCTATCACTTTGATCTGGAAACTATGGAATTGGGTTGAAGTCTTTATCGAACTGTCCAAGAGGCATAATGACACTTTTCACTATTCAAATTGAGGCCTGTGACAGTCTTTATATCCGATTAGAATAACTAATTTCTACATGTGTGTTATCATCTGCAAACTAAATACCTTGACACTCTTTTCCATGCAGCAAGTCAATACCAAGACATGGTTTGCTCCTTCTATATAAATGATTTCCTATTTCATTCTTAGAAGTCATCTTTTTCAAAATCAAATTCTGCAAATTCGGAACATTTCTTGTCAGTATCTATAAGTAGTAGTGTGTACGGAGTTAAAGTCTCATTGACCTCTTTGCACTTAAACTTGAGGCGTTGGCGCTGGAGATTGGAGAGGGACCTCTGCCAGTTTGGCCGCCATCTTGAATTTGGTAAAAAACTTGACCAATGTGGCAGCGGCTTATTCTCTTGAACTCTGATACAAGATCACGTGACCTTTGTATTCCTCCGCGGTGATGCGGTCATGTCTAGCGGTGATGCGGTCGCGGGAAAAAGCTACCGCGGAGAAAAAGTAGTCCCCAGACTTCAAATACGCTGCATGGTCCGATTGGATCGAGTGAGGTATCAAAGTGAAGCATTCGTGAAGGGGCATCTGATGGGCTGGATGTGGGGTTGAAATAGCGTCATTCTGCGCATGCGCGGTGGACAAAGGGTATGGAAATAGACGTTTTGGGATCTAGGTGGGCCACTCATGGTCCGATGGAGTCGTATGAGGTATCAATGTGAAGCCTATGTGAGGGGGCATCTGACTGGACTAGCGGCTCGGGCGTTGTCGCCATTCTGCGCATGCGCAGACAGGGAATTGTGGGAAAAGGGTATGGAAATGGACGTTTTGGGATCTAGGGGAGCCCCTAATGGGCCGATGGAGTCGTATGAGGTATCAATGTGAAGCCTATGTGAGGGGGCATCTGACTGGACTAGTGGCTTGGGCGTTGTCGCCATTCTGCGCATGCGCAGACAGGGAATTGTGGAAAAAGGGTATGGAAATAGACGTTTTGGGATCTAGGGGAGCCCCTAATGGGCCGATGGAGTTGTATGAGGTATCAATGTGAAGCCTATGTGAGGGGGCATCAGCCTGGACTAGTGTCTCGGCCGTTGTCACCATTCTGCGCATGCGCAGACAGGGAATTGTGGGAAAAGGATATCGAAATAGACGTTTTGGGGTCTGGGTGGGCCACTAGTGGGCCTATGGAGTCGTATGAGGTATCAATGTGAAGCCTATGTGAGGGGCATCCTCCTGGACTAGTGACTCGGCCGTTGTCAACATTCTGCGCATGCGCAGACAGGGAATTGTGGGAAAAGGGCATGAAAATAGACATTTTGCGGTTGAGGTGGGCCCCTAATCGTCCGATGGGGTCGAGTGAGGTATCGTTGTGAAGGATACGTGAGAGGGCATCCGCCTGGACTAGTATGACGTGGAACTGACGTCATTCTGCGCATGCGCAGTAGACAAAATGTATGGAAATGGGCGTTTTGGGGTCTAGGTGGACCACTAATGGTCCAATGGAGTTGAGTGAGGTATCAATGTAAAGCAGTCATGAGGCAGCATCCACCTGGACTAGTGTATCGTCCGTTTTCGACATTCTGCGCATGCACAGACAGGAAATTGTGGGAAAAGGGTATGGAAATAGACGTTTTGGAGTCGAGGTGAGCCCCTAGTGAACCGATGGAGTCTTATGAGGTATCGTTGCGAAGCATTCGTGAAGGAGCATCCGCCTGGACAAGTGTGTCGTTCGTGTTCAACAGGAAATTATGGGAAAAGTGCATTGGAAGGAACGTTTTGGGGTCTAGGTGGGCCACTAATGGTCTGATTGAGTCGAATGACATATCAATGTGATGCATACGTGAGGACGCATCCGGCTGGGTGGATGGGTGTTAGGAATATCGTCATTCTGTGCATGCGCCGGCAGGCCGTAGTATGGAAATAGACATTTTGAGGCCGATATGGACCACTATTGGTCCGAATGTGTCTAGGGAAGTGTTATTTTGTAGCACTCGGGGTGTAGACCACGACTTGAAGGGATGTCCACGTCACCTGTGACGTCACTGGTGACGTCATCAGTGAGAGTAGTAGCGAAAGTGGGAGTTTCGGAGGTGCGATGGAGTGCATTTGGAGTAGATAACGGCCTGTTTTTACATCCAACTACCTGGTAGAGTTACCCGTGAGTGTGAGTGTATGCGCGCGTGTGAGTGAGTGAGTGAGTGAGTCAGTGAGTGAGTGAGTGAGGCGTGCACAACGCCCGTGAGGCGTCCCCAACGCCCGTCTTAACGCATGGACGCACTAACGACGGCGAGTGAGTGAGTGATTGAGTGGGATCCGACTGGACTAATGTATTGTCCGTTTTCATCATTTTGCGCATGCGCAGTCTGGCCGTCGTATAGAAAGCAGGCATTTGAGGGATTCGTGGAAGTTTGTTGAGTGGTTGACCATCCCGGGTCAAATGGACCGTGTGGGGTATCAGTGTGAAGCTCTCGTAGGAAAAGTGGAAATTGCCTCTCATTTGTGGGGCGCTCACTTCCGGTTGTGTGGGGCGCTGCCCTCAGCCAATCAGAAGCGAGTATTTCGACCCGGTGCATTTTGGGACATATCCAAGATGGCGGCGTCTGACTTCTGGTTCAAGATGGCGTCACGTCCGGGGTCGAAAACTGACCATTTCGTCGGAATGTGGTCATCTGGTGTCGAAAACTGAACCTTGTATGGGTCCCGCCTAATTTGATGTAGAGATGGACCACTATTGGTCCGAATGCGTCCTGTGGGGTGTCATCTTGTAGTTCTCGGGGTGCAGACCAGGATTTGAGGGATGTTCACGTCATCTGTGATGTCATTGGTGAAGTCATCAGTAGGCGTAGTAGCCAAAGTGGGCATTTTGGGGCAGTGAAAGATGGTATTTGGTGTAGAGATGGACCACCCTTGGTTCGAATGTGTCGTGAGAAGTGTCATCTTGCAGTTCTCGGGGTGTAGACTCCATTTGAGGTATGTCCACAGCATCTGTGACGTCATCGGTGACGTCATCAGTACGAGTAGTAGCGAAAGAACATGCTTTATAATTGGCTCAGTGCCAATTTTTTTCCCACGATTTGGACTGATGAGGGACACATGTTCATTCTATACTTACAGACACTACCACCACCACCACCACCACCAGACACCACCACACACCACCAACACCACCACCAACGCCACCACCGGGCGTTGACGGGCGTCAGCGCCCGGAGGTGGTGGTGGTAGCTCCCGTGTGGTAGAGCTCTTGGATCGGAGTTCTCGGAGTTCAAAGCTTGTGGAGCTCAGAGCTCGGAAATGACGTCATCGCAGGCATGCGCGCGGACCTGTGCTGCACCCTGTACCCTATAGTCCGTAGGGAATAGGGTACACCAGGGTGCGGGTGCAGCACAGGTACGCGCGCATGCCTGCGATGACGTCATTTCCGAGCTCTGAGCTCCACAAGCTTTGAGCTCCGAGAGCTCCGATCCAAGAGCTCTACCACATGGGAGCTACCACCACCACCACCGGGCGTTGACATCCGTCAACGCCCGGTGGTGGCGTTGGTGGTGGTGTTGGTGATGTGTGGTGGTTTGTGGTGGTGGTGTTGGTGGTGGTGGTGATGGTAGTGTCTGTAAATATAGGAATGAACATGTGTCCCTCATCAGTCCAAATCGTGGGAAGAAAATTGGCACTGAGCCAATTATAAAGCATGTTCTCTCGCTACTACTCGTACTGATGACGTCACCGATGACGTCACAGATGCTGTGGACATCCCTCAAATGGGGTCTACACCCCGAGAACTGCAAGATGACACTTCCCACGACACATTCGAACCAAGGGTGGTCCATCTCTTCACCAAATACCTTCTTTCACTGCCCCAAAATGCCCACTTTGGCTACTACGCCTACTGATGACTTCACCAATGACATCACAGATGACGTGAACATCCCTCAAATCGTGGTCTGCACCCCGAGGACTACAAGATGACATCCCACAGGACGCATTCGGACCAATAGTGGTCCATCTCTACACCAAATTAGGCGGGACCCATACAAGGTCCAGTTTTCGACACCAGATGACCACATTCCGACGAAATGGTCAGTTTTCGACCCCGGACGTGACGCCATCTTGAACCAGAAGGCAGACGCCGCCATCTTGGATATGTCCCATAATGCACCGGGTCAAAATACTCGCTTCTGATTGGCTGAGGGCAGCGCCCCACACAACCGGAAGTGAGCGCCCCACAAATGAGAGGCAATTTCCACTTTTCCTACGAGAGCTTCACACTGATACCCCACACGGTCCATTTGACCCGGGATGGTCAACCACTCAACAAACTTCCACGAATCCCCAAATGCTTGCTTTCTATACGACGGCCAGACTGCACATGCGCAAAATGATGAAAACGGACGATACATTAGTCCAGTCGGATCCCACTCACTCACTCACTCACTCACTCACCGTCGTTAGTGCGTCCATGCGTTAAGACGGGCGTTGGGTAGAGATAAAACAGAAAAAAATGAAGTTCCGTAGAACGATAAAAACTATAAAACACCAGTGGTCAACTCATACAATAAAAGACATGGATAAAAAGCGTCTGAACTGTTTGAACAGATAGCACAGACTGAAATTGCAAATGGCGGCTAACACCTAAAGTCCCCGGATAATAATCATATAATCCGCAGCGCCATCTATCTACTGAATATTCAATAGTTAATTCTGGAACGCACTAGTGTATCTTTCAGATTCTCAGATCGACTGAAAGACGTTCGAATCGGTGGAAGTAATCCAACCAATCTGGAGCTCAAAACTTCATGTTTTTTCTGAATGAACTGTTTAATGAGACGAACATTAGGGGAGTATTTCATGATAAGTGGGAGAAATTCCAGACGCTGTGGAATTTTTCTTGGCAAAGCCGAGTTTTGGTCGCTTTTGCTCATATCTGCTTTGATTTTTCTCAAGCCACGAGCAGAGTAGCCCCGCTTTAAGAGTGCTTGGATAAGAATGTAACAAGCGTTATTAAAATCACATTCATTGTTACAAATACGGCGGTATCTAATAAACTGAGATACTTGGATGATATTTTCGGAGTGTTCCCTGGTTCACTTGATGAATTTCGGGAGTTTGTTCATATCTTGAATGAACATAAATCCAATATCCGTCTGCAATATAATGTTCAATTTCATTCTGTTCCATTCCTTGATGTTACCATTTATAAAGGTAGTAGATTTATATCTTCAGGGAGGTTTGATAGTAAAGTTTACTTCAAGCCAACGGACAGTCACCAATTGTTACATCATTCTTCATTCCATCCTCCGTATACTTTCCGAGGCATCGTAAAGTCTCAGTTTATTAGATACCGCCGTATTTGTAACAATGAATGTGATTTTAATAACGCTGTTACATTCTTATCCAAGCACTCTTAAAGCGGGGATACTCTGCTCGTGGCTTGAGAAAAATCAAAGCAGATATGAGCAAAAGCAACCAAAACTCGGCTTTGGCAAGAAAAATTCCACAGCGTCTGGAATTTCTCCCACTTATCATGAAATACTCCCCTAATGTTCGTCTCATTAAACAGTTCATTCAGAATAAACATGAAGTTTTGAACTCCAGATTGGTTGGATTACTTCCACCGATTCGAACGTCTTTCAGTCGTTCTGAGAATCTGAAAGATACACTAGTGCGTTCCAGAATTAACTATTGAATATTCAGCCGCCATTTGCAATTTCAGTCTGTGCTATCTGTTCAAACAGTTCAGACGCTTTTTATCCATGTTTTTTATTGTATGAGTTGACCACTGGTGTTTTATAGTTTTTATCGTTCTACGGAACTTCATTTTTTTCTGTTTTATCTCTATTTGGCTTCTATTGATCCGGTCGTTCAACTGTAGATACAATTTACATGATTTTTAGAGGGAACTGGACTTATTGATTATCACCATATAGGTGAACTCTAACTGAACGCGACGTTAACTTTCCCTCTCCCTCTCTATATCTCTCTCACTATACACATGATATAGACTCTCCGGTTATGAGGCCAGTAGTAGGGTTAGCGTAAATTGATATGTTACCCCTCAACTGCGCATGCGCAGAACCTAAAATTGGGGCGGTTTTGAGGGGTATTGGGGCGTTGTGCGCAGGTGAATGGGGCGTGGCCTATGAGTGCACTTGACCTCATTTGCATATTTTCAAAATGGCGGCTTGTTTTTGTATGTTAGGAGTGGTCGGTTTCAAAATGGTGGACAATTGCACGCCGCCATTTTGAAAATATGCAAATGAGGGCTGGGGGTGAGGCAAGTGCATGTGCACTCATTGACCTCATTTGCATATTTTCAAAATGGCGGCTTGTAGTTGTGTGTTAGGGGTGGTCGGTTTCAAAATGGTGGCCAATTGCACTTGTTTCACCCCAGCCCTCATTTGCATAGTTTCAAAATGGCGGCTTGTTTTTGTATGTTAGGGGTGGTCGGTTTCAAAATGGTGGACAATTGCACTTGTCTCACCCCTCATTTGCATATTTTCAAAATGGCGGCTTGTTTTTGTATGGGTGGTGTGTTTCAAAATGGTGGACAATTTCACCTGCCCCCTTCCCGGCCCTCATTTGCATATTTTCAAAATGGCGGCTTGTTTGTGTGTGTTATGGGTGGTGTGTTTCAAAATGGCGGCCTGTTGTTACTGAAAATATGCAAATGAGGTCTTTGGGGTTTTTTCAAAATGGCGGCTTGTTTGTGTGTGTTATGGGTGGTGTGTTTCAAAATGGCGGCCTGTTTGTTGTCCACCCTTTTGAAAATATGCAAATGAGGTCAATTGGATATAAAAGGAGTCCATTTTTAGGGAAAGGGGTGTATTCAATCTGACTTACCTGACCTGACCTGACCTGTCTCCCTGCCTGCCTGCCTGCCTGCCTGCATCCCTGCCTTGCTTGCCTGCCTGCATTCTGCCTGTATGGAATGCATGTACTGACTTGGTTCGGGGTTTTTTCCATCACGGTTGTGCGCAGGTGTATGACGTCACTTCCGGTCTGCGTGAATCGGGCGTGACCTGGGACTATGGGATGCATGTACTGACTTGGTTCTGGGTATTTGTCATCACGGGGAGGTCACGTGATCAGTTCAAGGTCATATCCATTTTTTATCGATATGTCAACCCCCCACCCAGTCCATTAGATGCTCCTTCACCTAAGCTTCACTTTGATACCTCACTCGACCTGTGGTGTGAGTGAGTGCAAGAATGTATTCATCCGCGGTGATGCAGTCATGTCTGGCGGTGATTCGGTCTCGGGGAAAAGCTTCCTTGCCCACTGCCTACGGACTTTACCGAAGATACACGGACTTTAACGAAAAGACACGGACGTACACGAAAAGACGCGAAGGTGAACGCCATTGTGGGAAACCTCCCACAGACAGGTCAGTACATGCATTTCTATGTTGTTCACGCATAATAAAAGGATTGATCTGTAATCTGTGTTGTTGTTGTTGCTCCTTTTTTTGGACTAACCCATCAGAATAGTACGTATCACGGACTACACCCGTAGAGCTACATCTGGTCTATAAAACATGTCCCTCTGTATCCCACACCTTCATTTCTACAGAGCCATGGCGGAGATCCAGCCCCATGCGACTCGCATTTTACAGTATGCCACCGTGGTGAATTCATTCACGGGTTACCGAGCAGTGGTCCGGTCCATGTTTGCAGATGGCGACGACAACGAGGGACGACGTAAGATCCTGAACGAGTTCACAGAAGCGGTCCTCCACAGAGTGCACTCGATGGACAGGCGTGCCATCACTCACCACTACTGGACTATGACAGCCATCCTTGATGCTCGCGCTATGGACCAGGAGCGCTCACGCCGGAACCAGCGCCGGCTGGTTGGCGTCATACTAGTCTGTGCCCTATTCACCCTGGCGCTGTGGTATTGACACTATAAATACGAGGGGAAGAGACAGAGTGTGTATCATTTACCGTTGGACATTGAGAGCAAGCATGTCGCTACCACTACGAGCCATCTTGCCTCTTACACCTAGTGTGCGGTTATACGTGTATGCAGATAAAGTCAAACTGGCGAAAGACGATCTAGCTATTTACTGGACACCCGCTGAAATGCTATGGAATCCGGTAACACTAGAGCGTGATGGGTGGAATAAATTTAAACGCGTGTTGAGCGGAGAATTGGACGGAGAGCTCATCCACCTGGATAATGCCATGTACGTCTATACCCTACCATCCCTTCGCATACGTCTAGGCCGGTACAAAGAGCCATCGCGCAGTATCAGCCTAACTCCTTCTGTGTGGGAAGCCTTGAAGAAAATAATGCCTATTGTAGACCAGTTATTGTCACCGGACGATCGATCACCTGAGCAATTAGCGTGGGTTCGTGCTATAGAAGACGCGTTCGCTGAACCGCATGAAAGACTACATAAGGCAGAATTTTGTTTCTGTAAACCAGATACTACAGCCGGGGAAAAAAGGCCTATATGTAAAGAATGCACAGCGGCTAGAGGGTCAGTGTCACCCCGGGAAGAGATCGACACACTTGTGACGGAAGCGAACGAAGGGGAAAGTCCGTGATGCGGCGGTCGGGAAAAAAGGAGACGTCTACAGTGATTAACAGACGGCTTTGCAACAAATAGTTCCTGTGGTCGATAAAGTATTCTCTGCACACGACCCGCCTCTCACAGAATAGGCCCTATAAATACGAGGGGAAGAGACAGAGTGGGTGTCATTCTCCGTTCGACATTGAGAGGAAGCATGTCATCACTCCAAGCCATCCTGACGCTTACACCCAATGTGAAGTTATACGTGTATGATGCTAAAGTGACCCTGGTCGAAGATTGTGGAAATATTTGCTTTGAGCACGCTGAGACTCTATCGGATAGGGTGACACTAGAGCGTGATGGCTGGACTAAGTTTAAACGGGTGTTGAGCGGAGAGTTAGACGGACACCTGATCCACCTGGACAAGGCCAACTACGTATACCATACTGCGCTCTACCCACGGATGGGACGCTACCAAGAGCCGGCTCGAAGTTTCCTCCTAACTCCCTCTCTGTGGTCAGCCTTGGAGAAAATAGGCCCTCTGGTGGACCAGTTATTTATACCCGACGATCGATCACCCCACCAATTGGCATGGGCTCATGCTATCGAACCCGCACTAGATGAACCTAATGAAAAAAAAGCGGATGGAGAAAATACTATATGTATAGAATGCGCAGAGGCTGGAATGACAGTGTCACCTGATGAAGCCACCCACACACATGACGGGCCAGAACGATGAAGAAGAAGAAAAAATCCGTGATGAAGCCGCGGGGCCAATGGCTGAACCCCATGAACAACTACATGAACCCGACGACGATGCCATTGATTACCCCGCTAGACTCAGTCAGCCCAATGACATGACCACCTGATCCTTTGATCTCACGGGGTTCTCCCTATAAATACGAGAGACAGTGAAATCTGGCACCATTCACGTCTTTGGCCATGGCGAGCATATAGTTTTCTGGTGCAACTTCATTAAATTCAGGTTTTCCTGCACGTCAACTGGCGGATAAGAGCCGTTATCGCTGGAGAGCGGTGGAGACACAGATTCTTAACCAATGTCACCATTCTACATCCATCCGGGGCTGAACAAATTAAACGGCTGTCGGCGACTGGCAGCCTCATCCCTTAGTGTCACACGATGAGCCACATCCGACGCGCCCTTCTACATCAGTGATAGGCACCGTTGGATACGTCTGATTTTCCTTCACCCTGATCTATGGCCTGCATTGGAAGATGCCGTGGTAGATGTGGATGAAGTGCTTATCAAGCGGTCATCAGACGAGTTGGACTGGTCATTGACCATGGCCACTGTGGAAGCCCACGAAGAAAATCAGAAAGAAACTCCGGCCCAAGATATACCCGTTATAAATAAACGATAGAGCCAGGGTCCATCATCATTTTGTCACCATGAAGCGCTGGGGGAAGGTGTTGGATAACTTATACTACAGTCCCGACAGTCCGGCAGCCTATAGTGCATTGTCGGCTCTCTCTCGAGCGGCCAAACCCCAGGGGGTACAACGTGCCCAAGTCCGAGATTGGTTAAGAAGACAAGACACCTATACCTTACATCGATCTGTCCGTCGCCATTTTCAACGGAACCGGGTCATCGTGGGAGGAATAGATGCCCAGTGGCAAGCGGATTTGGTGGATATGAGCGCCTTTGCCAAACACAACGATGAGAATCGGTATATCTTGACGTGCATCGATATGGATCGTATGCGTGGGTGGTACCCATCCGGACGAAAACGGGGGCAAATCTCATAGCGGCGTTCAAAGACATCTTCAAGACCGGGCGCAAACCTTTGTATTTGCAAACCGACGAAGGCACGGAATTCCTCAACAGACCGTTCCAACAGTTTCTGAAAGCCCAGAAGGTGTTTTTTCTTCCATACGTACAACGAGACCAAGGCTTCCGTGGTGGAAAGGTTCAACAGGACATTCAAAGGCCGCATGTATAAATATTTCACCTATAAGAATACAAGGCGGTACATCGATGTTCTCCCGAAACTGGTGAGGGTTACAATCGAGCCTATCATCGGAGTATAGAGAGAGCCCCCATTACCTTGACCCAACGCAATGAAGCCCAAGTCCGGCGTGTCTTGTACCCCAGGCCATCGCAGCGAACGACGAAGGCGGTGTACAAGGTCGGGGACCCTGTACGGATCAGTAAAGTCAAGGGCAAGTTCGAGAAAAGTTACTTGCCCAACTGGAGCGATGAGCACTTCCTGATTAAACGGCGCCTACCCCGACGGCGGCGAGTCTATGAACTGGAAGATCTCCAAGGGGAAACGTTGCTGGGGACGTTTTACGACACGGAATTACAGCCTGTTGTAAAAACACAGCAAGACTAGTACACGGTGGAGCAGATTTTGAAAACGGAACGTCGACGTGGCAAACTGTTTCATTTCGTAAAATGGCAAGGCTGGCCCAGTTCCTTCAATTCCTGGGTCGCTGCCAACCAGGTGAAACGACTATAAAACCAGACACCACTGCCGTCCTCCTTCATTCCACGTCCGACCCCAGTGCTATGGACCAACAGCAGCTGCCTCCGACGACAGCGTCTCGCAAAACGCGCAAAGCGCAAGTGGTCTTTGGGGTGCTATTGCTAACCCTGCTGAGTGTGTTGTACGGAGGTGTGTTTTACGACGTAGCCTATGTCAGTACGTTACTTAACCAACTGAGAACACCACCCATTAATGAAACGGGTCTACAGAGAGCACCAGTCGTATCGAGCCCAGTCACCACCACCACCACACCCCGCGTACAAGCCACGTCGAGCTCTACACTTACACCAAGTACACCTACTACGTCTCAAGACCCACCGGATTTCATCCCTCACAGTGAACCGACCACCCACGTTGTACCCACCCCCAGCACCATCTCTGAACGTGAACAGACAACGACGACCGCCGTTGTACCCACCACCATTCCAGTTCACTCGTACGAAATTTACAAGAGCGGGTTACCACGACAAAGGATAGACCTCAAACCATGGACCCTGGGTGGCAGCATCCCTTCACTTGCGCCATCGCAGGACCGACGGGCTCCGGCAAAACGCACTTCGTCAGGAAGCTCCTTCAACACGCCGACAGCATGATCACTCCACCCATTGCCCGAGTCGTGTGGTGTTACGGAGAATGGCAGGAAGCGTATGCAGCAATGCCCCACATCACGTTCGTGGAAGGCCTACCCAACCTGGCCGATTTGGAACCCGACACCGGTGGATACTTCATGTAAGGAAGCACGAGAGAGACTATAAGAGGGTGGAAAACCTGCACCATTCTCTTATTTTCAGCCGTACAAGTGCCATATTAATGAAACACAATGTGGTTCAAAGTAGTTTCTTTGTGCAGCAGAGTACAGCTCTGTCTTTGTCAACGCTCTTTGCACCTTCTTAATGGAAGGAAATGAAGTTGACTTTTCAATTTGTCATCAGGAACATGACCTTTTCTCGGTACGGCAGAATGCAGCGGCACAATGGAAAATCAGAGAGTTTTCTTCTGCCGGCACTTTGAACCGGCAGAATGGAAAGAAGGGTGAGCCTAACCCTGTAACGTGGCAATGAAGCGCATCAGAATGAACATGTCTTTCTTGAGAGCGTCACTTTGCAACGTCACAATCAAAGTCAAATCCTGCTTACCAGCATCA
Source organism: Hanleya hanleyi (assembly GCA_036873755.1). Classification (NCBI taxonomy): domain Eukaryota; kingdom Metazoa; phylum Mollusca; class Polyplacophora; order Lepidopleurida; family Hanleyidae; genus Hanleya; species Hanleya hanleyi. The sequence continues at coordinate 44,697 of JAVTVY010009094.1, forward strand.
CAATATAACACAATGACTTCTTCCCTCCACGGCAGAATGGAACGGCACAATGAAAAATGAAAGACTCTCTCTCTTTCTGCCCGCCGGCACTTTGAACCGGCAGAATGAAAGGAAGGGTTGAGCCTAACCCTGTAACGTCACAATGAAGTCCGTCAGAATGAAGATGTCTTTGTTGAGAGCGTCACTTTGCAACGTCACAATCAAAGCCAATCCTGCTTTCTAATTGGAGGTAGTTGCTATACAAGGTACCTGTTTTGTCAGTACGGCAGAATGGAACGACACAATGAAAAATTTAAGACCATATTTTTTTCGAACCGACGCTGCAACGTCACAATGAAAGACAGTCCCTTTACCTCTTTACGGCAGAATGCAGCGACACAATGGAAGATGAGAGAATTTTCTTCTACCGACACTTTGAACCGGCAGAATGGAAGGAAGGGTGAGCCTAACCCTGTAACGTCACAATGAAGTGCGTCAGAATGAACATGTCTTTCTTCAGAGCGTCACTTTGCAACATCACAATCAAAGTAAATCCTGCTTCTCAGCATCACATAACACAATCACTTTTTCCCTCTACGGCAGAATGGAACGGCACAATGGAAAATGAAAGACTTTCTTTCTGCCGGCACTTTGAAGCGACAGAATGGAA
>JAVTVY010009095.1:0-45812 GCA_036873755.1 Hanleya hanleyi
TTTCCCGTGAAGTCTGCGTTCGTTACTATTTTAATTTGTACGCAAAACTGCATGGAATATATTTCCAGAGGAGATATGTGTCGAAGCAACAACAATAGTATTTACATTTTTCTCGTCTTCATGAAATCCACGAAATTTGTAACCAATGTAATTCCGTCACATAATTCAAAATTTCGGTTATGTCATTCCTGAAGAATTTTGCCCACGTTGTTGACCAGTCATTCTCGCTTTATCACATTCAATCGACCATACGTGCATTGCCGGGAAAATTACAACAGAATTTATGAGTTGGGGTCTGTCATCAGAATTTTTTAGACCGGATAAATTGAAACTTGTAAAATATAGGAAAAAACTCAACGCCTTAAAAAATGGACCAAAATGTAATTCCGTCACGCAGTTTTGCTTAACCACATTTCCCTTACGAAATGGAAGTATACCCGCAGTAGAATAGAAGTACAGTGGCAGTAGCAGCTGAAAGTATAACGGCAGTATGACAGAAGTATATACTTCCAGCATACTTCCATGAGATTGTTTTCTTCAAGACAATTGGTTGTATGTTAGACTGAATTTGTGAGTTGTAGAAGTGTTGCAGAAGTATGGTAGAATTATGGTGGCAGTATGGCCCCCCTCTAACTAGAAGGGGGGCATATAGCGATCGCTTTGTCCGTCCGTCCGTCCGTCTGTCTGTCCAGATTTCTTGTCCGCGCGATATCTCGGTTAATAATTGATGGACAGGATTGAAACTTGCATGGAATGTGGCCAGTGGCTCATAGTTGTGCAGCGTAGAGTTTTTTCCGAGTTTCGGTATCATTTTCAAGAGTTATGGCCCTTTTTCTGAAATCTCTGTGAATGGGACTTGTCCGGGCTGAATCTTGGTAGAGACCCCAACAGCAGTAAAGGCTGCCATGCGAACTGCGTGTGTAAACAAATTATGTGGTGGTGGAAAATGTCATAAAACATTAATTTCTGGCTTAATTAACTGTGAAAATTAGTTGGATTAAATAAATGTAATGTTCTGTTGTCGATGGTATTTGAATTAGTCCATAAAATGTTGCGTGGTCGGCAGAGAGCGGCCCTGGAGTTCATCTAATTTTGCAGACGCGTCTGGTCGCCGTGGAAAATGGCGACGCTTTTTTAAAAGTACTTACCTTGCATGGTCTCTTAGGATATGAGCCAGGGGGTTGTTCCCTTTCAATTTGGTTTTAAAATTTTGATAATTTCTCACAGAATATCGCAAAAGTACCAGTTTTATTAAAACTTGCTCCAGTTTTTTCGTAGCCCGTTTTGCAGCACATTTGCGTGACCTCGAAAGCTGTCTCCGATGAGAATGACCGAGCTGGTAGTGGTAGTCCGTTATTTAAATGTTCGTCTCACTGTTCTGACTGATATATAAATAAAAATTGTACTGGCTCATCTGGTAATCCCGAATTTATTTCGACTTGTTTTCCCCGAAGAGCAAGACGCCTTTTTGTTCAACGTAACCAGGGGTAACGAGGTCATGCCGACAGAGGGAGTCTCCCGTGTAAAATGGCGGCGCCCTTTCGATAGCGTCAGTTGAGGTTGAATGCTGGCGAAAAAACGATCTATTTTGCTATAAATTTTGCGATACTGTTACTGTTTAATGTAGGAATTAGTATGTGAATTATATCAGAATGTATTACAATGTCAAGTCACATGACCTCAAAGACAGTAAAGCTGTCGCAAGTCGTCGTGGTTCACCATGGAATTCTCCTTACCACGTCCAGCTGGTACAGCATGCCGTTGCCGTTTCGCGGGTATTGAGAAAACAGCTCCAGTCATGTTAGCAGTAATCTCCCTTGAATTGAACTGGTTAGCATGGACAAAACGTGCGATTTGAAACAAATCAGTTGAAATGTTTAATTTGTTTCGCCAGAATAATATTTTCTAAAATGTTTTAAAAGATAAAAAAATTATTATATGATGAAGTAAGTTTTATCAACCTCTGTTTATTTTATTTTGCAACAACAACAACAACTTTTCTTTGACTCCATTCACTCAGATGTTTTTTTTATTCTGGCTGACATTGGTGCTTCATCTACTAAATTATAACAGGATGAACATAAGGAAATACAGGCTGTTCAACTGATTTGATTAAAAAAAAAATATCCATTTGTTTATAACTGATTTCTTATTAGAAAATTAGAATATACATCGATAAATAATGTTCCATACCGGTACTGAATAAGAATTTTATGGAAATTAACTCAATAATGATTGTCAGTGGGCAAAGATAATTATGTGGTGTGGGAATGGTCAGGTTGTCCATGAGACAAATCTTTTTCTCAATAAAATTCCAAGTTTACATTTAGAAATCCTGGTGACATTTGATACCTGTTTCAATGCAGATACAACGGTACCAATGGTAAAACGGTGTTCCATTATGCAAATTTATGCAAATTAGGTTGCTAAATATTTTTCCGATGCGAAAAAAAATGATGCCAATGAATTCGGAATGTTGAAATACCCCTGACTACCAAATTTCATCAAAATAGTCCTAAAACTAAAAAAAAATGAGTCATTTTCCCTCAAATTTGCTAATAATTGTGTACCGTTTGACCCACCAGGCTTCCATTGTTTAAGCATAGGCCGGCATTCCGATGAAATGGCCAAAAGAAATATCTTTAAAAATATGCATAAAATCGGGTTCTTGCCCGATTTTGATAATTTAAACACCGAAAAATTGCTAGAAATGTCACCTATGCAACTACATCTTCAGAGGTTGAAACCAAAGAAGATGAAAAAAATGTTGGGGTCCCTAATCTTGGTTAATATTGTATGAACAAGTATGAAATTTGCATGACATGTGGTCAGTGCCCCACAGTTGTGCAGCGTAAAGTTTCTCCCCGTTTCGCCTATATTTTCAAGAGTTATGGCCCTTTGTTCCTGAAATCTCCGTGAATTGGGACTTGTCCGGGCTGGATCTTGGTTAATATTGTATGGACAATTATGAAATTTGCAGGGTATGTGGTCAGTGCCCTGTAGTTGTGCAGCGTGAAGTTTCTTCGCGTTTCGCATATATTTTCAAGAGTTATGGCCCCTTTGTTCATCAAGTCTTTGTGAATTGGGACTTGTCCAGGCTGGATCTCGGTTAATATTGTGTGGACAAGTATGGAATTTGCAGGATATGTGGTCAGTACCCCATAGTTGTGCAGCGTGAAGTTCCTCTGCTTTCGGTTATATTTTCAAGAGTTATGGCCCTTTGTTCATCAAACCTAAATGAATGAGATATATTTATTTGTCCAAAGCACATTCCAAAGTAGATCACATAGGTCCTGAAGTATGAAATTGCCCCAAAAAGAGTGAATTGGATGCAAAATTCAAAGTTCACGATCGCTTCATAATTTCACCACAATATACTCCCAAGGAATGTAGGTCTCATAACCAGGTCACATTTTTGAATTTGGCGAAAGCCCCGGGTGGAATATGTACATGAATTATGCGAGGCATGCCGAAAAAAGTGACTGAAACAGAATTTTTATAATTAGCCAAATTAGGCCTCCACAGACCAATACAAAACAGAACAATGGTGGAGCAGTGTCGGATTAAAGCGGAAGGGGGGGGCATACAATTGAGCAATCTCTGATTGCTTCCTTGCTGTGTGTTAATTAAGATGCTGTAACCCTTCACAGAAGTATGGAGGCAGTGTTATGGCAGAGGGCTGGCAGCATAGACAGAAGTATATGACCAGTATGGTAGCAGTATGGTAGAAGTATAGTGGAAGTATGACTGCAGTATGCTGACATTATGTTAATTAAGCTGCTGTAACCCTTCACAGAAGTATGGAGGCAGTGTTATGGCAGAGGGCTGGCAGCATAGACAGAAGTATATGGCCAGTATGGTAGCAGTATGGTAGAAGTATAGTAGAAGTATGACTGCAGTATGCTGACATTATGTTAATTAAGCTGCTGTAACCCTTCACAGAAGTATGGAGGCAGTGTAATCGAAGAGGGCTGGCAGCATAGACAGAAGTATATGGCCAGTATGGTAGAAGTAGAGTGGAAGTATGCCTGCATCATAGTGGCAGTAGACAGGCTGAAGTATAGCAGCAGTATAAGATTGCCCCGTATACCAAGTGTGGCCTAAATAAAAATGGTATATACAAGCATCCTCCTTCAGGCAAAATTGACACATGCATGTATCATACACACATGAATGGTGGATATTACTACATTATAACATGGACATACATGTATGATGTATTATAACATGGTAGGCCTAAACATGTTTTGGGGTGTAATTAAACTGATTGCCCTGGCTGATACCACCCCCTATATTCTCACCATGATAAATTTTAGATCAGACATGCCATAATGTTGGCCTCAGTATGTTTGAAAAATATGCAGTATTGGAAAAATATGGAGAATGGAATGAAAGGGGAATTCTTCCCATTGGCATCTAATATATTAATACTACTTACATGCATCAGTTCATGAACAAAGCTGTACAGAGAAAAGAGGCATACTGCATAGATCTGCTCTCCATGTGCCATACACAGCAACTGTGTGCTCACTGGAGGGAAATTCAGTTGACCTATTTTTCAAATTAATGAGGAATTCCTATCCCAGCATTCCTCTCACTGAAGTATAGCAGCAGTATAGTTTCGAGTCAAAGGCCTTTTTTGGTAAGGACAAGTTGTAGAAGTATAACAGCAGTGTACACAGGAAACAGCTTAAGTTGTAGCAGTATAACAGCAGTATACACCTGATGTATTCAAATTTGCTAAAGTATTGGCAGTATACCAGAAGTATAGAATTTACATTTTATGTGATCAAGTTGTAGAAGTATAGCAGCAGTACACAAAGCAAGAGTGTAAGTGCCAGAAGTATAGTGGCAGTATAAAGAAAAGAGCTGAAATTGCACAGAGTTTCAGAAGTATGACCGCAGTAGAGGGGAGGTCTGTGGAAGTATAGTGGCAGTGTATAAGTATATACTGCTCTTCCGTAAGGGTTATCAATTTGAAACTTTACTTGACAGAAATCCGATATAATGTAGTCCAGATGCTCAGGATTCTAATAAAACATCACCAGAAATGAGAAACATTCGAGTTTTTATGGAATATTTATGTAACCAACACGTCTTCATAAGGTGGTTACTTCGCTGTAATTCCGTCACGTGGTATTCGGATGTCACGAGATCAGCTACAAAACAGTTGTATTTCCCCATTTATCTCTCATCCTACACTTCTTAGTATTAGGGCTAGGAAAATGATATCCCAAACCAGATGTTACCATGGACGAGTAACAACAAGGGTTCACAAGAACTGAAAACATGGGTACCTTGTAATTCCGTCACGCTGGAATTCATGTCTTGTGAACTTGACCGGATCCTGTAGTGCAAATTTATGTATTCTGGGCCTGGGGGACTCTGACTGCTCACCGAATATAATTTAGTTTCAAAAAGTTTGAACAACAACAAAACTTTCCGAAAGCGAAAACAACAGAATTTTCAGGTACCACTTTCAAAAAGTTTTGTTGTTGGTTCAACCGTTGTGTTCAAACTTTTTCAAACTAAATTATGCAATTATCGTGCAGCAACAACAGCAGGAATTTTCGCACAAATTGTCTCTCCAACACCATGCAGGCATATATAAGTAATCTTGGGGACTTAACGCAAACTCCTGCAGCTCTTGCAAATATCTGTGCTACACAGAACTATTAATAAAACTAGTTAATAAAACTATCCAGTCTCCTCGCGTATTTGTCGTTTTGTCACAATAGAATTGCATGAATTATGAAAATCTGCTCGCAAAAACTGGTAGAAGACATTGACGCAGACGATCCACTTTTAAGCATATTACTGTAGATAGTTTCTTGCTACCATGAAGACCTGGCATATTTCGATTAGTGAGCCGCCTTCACAAATTCACTTCCTTGAAGACTAAACTCTGTGTTCCAGTTGTGATTTCCCAAACAGACTCGTCCACAACTTAGAGAAAATCTCCACATTTATCCATACATCTGCTATCGGCTGAAACATGCCAGCTGAAACGTTTTGAAACTTTAAATCTATTATTGGCGATCCAGACATCAGTACTAAGTACTTTCATTTCTGGGAGGTACCACACATAGACTTGTTTGCCATGAGGCAAAACAATCAAATTCCACTGTTCATGTCACCTGACGCGACCAGTCCCGGATGTGTTTCCAGCGTCATCAATAGTTGCGAAGGTACTCCAAAAGATCCACGTACACATAGGGTGCATTCCACACCTAAGCCCAATGCAAGTGTATTTTGAGAGCAGGACTGACATTCGTCGGTCATAAGCTGAAATATTTTTGAAAATAACTCTGTACATGTATATATCTTCTGAAAAGCATGCTCATCAAGTCACATTACGACCAATCCTGGCTATGTTATGCTGGTTCGGCTGGGAAAATGAGAGCATATTTCAGAAAGACGTACATGTGGTCTATGTTATGAAAACTTATAGCACATCTACCTCTTTCTGAAAAATGCTCTCATTTTTCCAGCCGAACCCCCTAAAATGAAAAAAAATTAGACTGTGTTCAGTCTAATGGCCAGAGAAAACATATATCATTTTCATAAAACTACTGCACCACATGCCTTGGTTGATATGTCGCCCTACTGGTTTTCTGTTGGATTTCCCTGCAATATTCCACCAACGTGTGCTGAAAATAGCCACATTTTTATGCAGTAAAACTGACCTGACTGACATATGTGCAAACATGGTCTAATGGTCTAACAAGTGAAGAAATTTAACAATAGTACATTTTTTCTCGGCACGAATGCCCAAGCGCCAATATCAGCATGCAATGCCCTTCTCTCCTTTACTTGGGCACCCCATTGTAAAGACGTGTGTCAACAAAGCTTCAGTGATTTACATTTACAATGAGGATCGATCGTTCTGCAAACTACAAGCCATCAGATTTCTGTTGGGAAGTATACTTACTAATTTACGATAAAAAATAATGGCCTCAATATTCTGTAGCATCTGTGGGAAGTCCATAATGATGGCTGACTTGCACTCCATTTGTATTGCCTGTCCCACTAGCATGTTTCCCATGGAACAAAAAAGACGCAAATGGGAATTCTTGCATAATACATGAAAACACTGCAGCACATATTTACATGTACCAAGCCATGGACTGCTCCTGGAGCAACAGGGAGTGATATATTTAGTCTCTCCTGACGGAAATAAATCACCTGGGATTTAGATACTGGGATAATCCTGTAGGAACTCCCTGATATGGTATCAACCCCAACAGCCCATACAGGTGTACGTTTGATCTCAAAATTCCCTACGTGATCGTACTGTAGAAATTCAAGGGTTTCGGCTGCTTCAACGCCATCTCATATCCTAGAACGTACGGCGCATCTTCTGGAAACACAGGCATCTGTGAACTAACTCATCCAGAAGCATGCAGTAATAAAACTTCCAGTCGCCGACCGATCCCCCGAGTTCTAAAGTTCTCTTCAGAACTTTTTTTGCAGTTCAATGGAATCCCAGCTTGCAGCCTAGCCTATTTGTAGCTAGACATCAATGTAGAGTTGTTCCCCTTGCTGTAACTAAATTGCTGTAGAGTTGTTCCCCTTGATGTGACTGAAATGATAAGTACCTACAATTGCTCGAATCAGACATTAAAGAAGATCATCAAGAGAGTATATTGTTTACTTTCCTATTATTTCAGCTACTTTTATTTCTACCGACAAATGACTGACAAACTGGAGAAATATCTGAGCCGAGAGGAGATGGAAAGCCCTACATTCGCTCAGGCCATTTCACAGATGTGGACAGATATGAATGATGACCAGAAAACAACTATGGTGACGATTGCCGCTCTAGAGAACTCCAACTCCTCAGCATCTTCCACACAACTCAGTGATGATTTGACCGATATATCTGTCACTCCCATCACAAATCTGGAGCTTCTTGGTGGTAGGTACACACTGACTAATTGGCCAACCAGATTGCAAAAAACTGCCAATTCGTTGCCTAATGGGTTACCAAATATATTTGTTTTGCTATCACACCCAGGTAATTAATTACCTAGGCCATTTTATAACTGACACCTAATTAATATCCCATAAGGCACAATGAATCATCAAACATTTATAAACAATGTTTGTTTTTCTTAACTAAATCAAACCTCTTATCACTCATGCCCGAATTTCCTCCTTTGGAGATCCCTTTGCAAAAGAAATTATCTCCCTTGATCGGTCGCCAGGCGGCATACTCGGCATATGTCCACTTGATTCATTCTCTTTTCCCTATGCGACGGCAGGCGCTCATGTGCAAGACCGATGCATGAGGGGAGGATGGGTTGGGCACAAAAGAGTGATAAGAGGATTGATATGGTTAAGAAAAACAAACATTGTTTATAAATGTTTAATTTTTCTGTCACAAATCTTCACCTCTTATCACTCATGCCGACTCCCAACAGAGGAGGTTGGGATGCCGGTCTTGTTGTTTTCTCCATCTTTATATGTGCGGAACACTCCGTTGTCCTGATTTTATAATCTGGTATGTACATGTATATATGTCTAAACCTTGATAAATCTCCAGCCTATATTAAAGGAGGCATAGAGAATTCAAAGATATCAAGCAACATGGAAAGAGGTAGAATAGAACCGACCAACACAAGCGCAAACTATCACCAGATAATCAGGTTCATGCACCATCTTGCTTGACTGCTTCAGGTCCCTCCACATCTCGGCTAGGGTATACAGGCCCTAATCTAGAAATGAAAGGCAGGGGTTGGTAATCCAGTTGAGGGGCAATCAAAGTCGCGAAGCCTCGCTCGCCATGAGAGCCAGCGGTAGCACACCCCCCGTCTCGCAGCTCGCGGATTTTTTTTGGGAATGAACCTGATAAATGATGCTCTCTGAAAGCATTTTGAAACTGTTTTCTGGAGTTTCACCAATAAAGAAAACCCTACACACAGCTAAAATGGAAGAATATTCAGTATCCTGATTGATATACACACGATACCTCATTTTACTTATCCAAATCTATTTAAAACCTGGAAATAATTATAGTTTGTTCTGGTACAAGTTTCACCCTGTCTTTTGTATAATTTCTGTCTGTATTTTCAGATTTTTTTATGTGTAGTAATTATTACAAATTGTTTGCATTTTCAAATTATTGATCAAAATGAAGTCAGTAAATAAAAATTATAGAAGCCAGTAAAATGAAATTAATTTAATGCTCAATTTTATTTCAATTGTAGGTCTATTTCAGTATTTGTTTGGGTAATTTTGGCTGTGAAAGTAATATTATGTCTATTCGAAATGTTATATTGTCTTGCAGAATTTGTATTCCAAAGATATGCCATTATTTCTGAATTTAGATCAAAGGATATCAACGAATAAACACTTGATAGGCACATTCAACTGTACGAATTGTACGTACGCTTGGTGTTGGAGTTTGTCAAGCCCGTCAGTGTCATCTGCTTTAGCGGGACTAGCCGCTGCCTCCCGACTAATTTGCCGGCAAAACAACGATGTTAGCATCATCGTACCGGCACCGGACTTCCCTAGAGCCCGCTGTTTGTCTCTTTCCTACCACGTGGAGTTTGGCATTGTAATTCTTTTGCGACGAGCCGAACGGCTGCTTGAACAGCGCCTTGCACTTCGTGTCCTGGTTATAGGGCCCTAACCAAGACGCAATGCCATAAGCGTGTGGCCCTGAACATGCGTGATGCCGAGAGCCGAAACGAAAGTGAATGACAGAGAAACTTTACGTTTTACTGTTTTTAGATTAAATCGTGTATATGGAAATTTGATTTGAGATATTTCAAATGGAGGTCGCAATTCCAATGATAGAAGTCTGACAGTCACACAAAATTGGACTTTTTGCGCAACACGTGGTAATGACGAAAAACTGGTCACCGGGTAATGATTTTTTTTTGCCAGCGGCAAGGGCACCGGAACCCAACGGCAGCGTCCGAATAACGGACGCTGAGAGGGGCTAGATTAGGGCCTGGTATATGTCTATAATTACCTATATACTTACCTAATCGTGCCTCCCAACTTAATTAACATAACTGATGACCGTCGTATTGTCTGCAGCCACTAGAAGTGATGAGTCTTGAAGTTGTTGCTGGCAGTGGTGAACTGCTTGATTTACAGCTGCCAACTCCAGAACATTTATATGATGCGGGGTCTGCTCAGTAGTCCATCTCCCCAAATCTTGAAGATTTCCCAGATGAGCATCCCAGCTTGTTAGGCATGCGTCTGTGAAGTTAAACAGATGCTGGTCCGGTTGACTGAACTGGAGTGGAACTCCTGACATAAAATTTTCCCAATCTTGCCACCATGTTAGAAAAGGATGAAGATGAGCTGGGACAGGTTTTTCAGATCTAACATGGATATCTGGAGATACAGCTGAAGGTGGAATTGTAGTGGGCATAGTTGAAGCTGTCCGTACTGAGTCAGATCTTTGTGCTGAGGTCAGCAATCCCAGAAGTCTCTGCCATCGACGTAACGACTGAGATGGGGAGGATAAGAACTGTTGGACCAGAATCTGGATCTTGGTCCAACCTTCGTCCGGAACTTGGATAATCTGTTCCTTCGTGTCGAACACGGCCCCGATATATTGGCGACGCTGGGCAGAAATGCCATGACTGGAGATGTGGTGCGAGTGAAACACCACGGGGCGATTGAGATTCCGAACAGAAGGACCTGCCACTTGAATTGCCCCCTAGCAGTGATGAATCGAAGGTAATGATGATGAGTTGAGTGAATGAATGGGTAGATAGGCATCCTGTAGATCTATCGAAGCTATCCAGTCGCCTGGTTGAAGACGGGAATGTAGGGAAGCTACTGACGTCACCCTTAAGTGTGGCAGAGGTGCCAGATTCATCCTGGAGCCGCTTTAAGTCGATAATCATCCTGAGCTGGTCGGTGTCCTTCTTGCAGATTAAGAAAACTGGACTGTAATATCCTGTGCTGTTTTCTCCTGCGGAAAGTTCGCGAACAGCGCCCTTGACGACCAAAGACTCGACAGATTCTATCAAGGTTAGCAGGTGTTCTGGACGAATTGGGAGACGTGATGGCTTGGGTCTGAACATGAGGCATGGCATTCTATGAAGGTGAGACAAAATCCATCTCTGAGGGTCCTGATGACCCACTTGTCGTCAGTGATGAGCTCCCAATTCCTCCAGAATATCTGAAGACGTCCGCCCACAACCGGGTGAATGAAGGCTTGAAAATCTGGCAGAGTAAAACTGACTGATGGATGATTGATGATTGGAACTTGATAAGCAGAAAGGTAATTGTCAGTTGTGACGATCACTTCCCTTGTACTTGTTCGAAGGCTGTTGACCCTGTCGTTTGCCTTGAAACTGTACTTTTTTTGGAACGAAAATCAGACTGCGGTGGCGGAGTATGTTGCTGGTACTTCTCACGAGAACTGTATTGTCCCCTCTTGCCACCATGCTGTGACTAGGGAGTCCCGAATGAATTTGAAACTGCCATGTTCACCAAACTTGAAGTCTTCTCCTCCCGTACATCTGGCATGACCTCACGAATTGGCTCATTAAAAGATGAACTTGGATGTGAGAGGTTGATTTAGTAACTCCTTGATATATAGTCTGGAACCTCCTTGTGTTGCTTCAAGTATGCTCCCTGATGTGCTTGCAGTATCAAAGCTTATATGTATAACCACCAATCTCCATTACATGTGCATTGGCCTTGTCAATAGAATCCAAAATGCTTAGAAGATTCCTTGACGCAGTAGATTCATGGAGGCAGCGATGAACCAATCCACGTAAGATGTGACTCTATGCAGGTCTACCGTACCATCTGTGTAGTCTGCTTTGTTGTAAGTTCAACTGTTGAGGGCGGCTTGTTGGACTTTAAGTACCATCCCCAAATTCTTATCAGGAATAGGTGCCATTTCCGGTAGTAAAGGTTGATGCATTGCATAAACTCCATAAGAACCTGGTCATTTGAATGCTGGTGTAGTGAATTCTTGCGAAGATGTTCTAATTCACCTATCGGCAACCATTCCGGAGATGGTGGGCACGTAACAGGTGTATCATCCTCTGTAGCTCTAAATGATGTACACTGGGTAGCTCCTGCTGATTGTTTGCGTTTATGTGAAGGTTGATCATCATATAGCGTTGGTTTATTCACATGGGTACCAGACTCACTGTAAGCTGCTGTCAACCTGGCCTTGAATGAAATATACTCATCAGACCAACTATGTCTAGGTGGAGCATCACTCACATCAGAAGAATAATTCTGAGAATCCCAAGTCCTCTTTCGAGTAACAGTCTGAATTTTCGACAAACTGCATGACCTACGACGAGGAATTGAAGTGTGGAATGAGTTATCATTTCTCGATGAACTCCGAGAACGACGACGAGAAAATTTGAAAGGGTATGACTGTAGACACGTCTTAACCTAAATGTCGACCTTGACCTTCGCCATCTACAGTCATGAATTCCAAGGACTGTAATCCATATTCCGTTGCAGTCCACTGTCCAAGTATCATGATCAGGGGTCCGGATCTGTGCAGGAGTCCTGTTCCGATTGTGGTCCCAAATGATCCGAGTTTTTTTCATTCACCCCGATCTAGAACCGCTTTCATTCTGGAGTCCGACCTGGAGTCCAGTTCCCAGACCAACTATATAATGGAACTCTATCTAGAGACTGGCTCTATTTGACAGTCCATTTCCGAGTCCAGTCCGTAATCCAACTTTTTTAATGCAACCCGATCAGAGGCCGGTTTTGGTTCCCATGTCAGGTTCTCATCCCAAATTTTGGATGTATCCCACTCCAGAGTGAATTTGCGGTACGCCCGTGTTCGAGTTCGAAATATCCCAGTTATTCTGTCGCACCGCAACATCGTGTGTGGAGGCCCGTCGTGTTGTTTACACTTGGAACTGTGTTGCTTCCTACTATGTTCGTGACTCCGTGATTCTTCTGAATTTGTATCACTGGATGACGATCTTCTTCTGTCTCGACCTCGCAGCCGCGGGAATCGAGAAGGTGAAGTACTTTCATATGTCGATTGTGTCCAGGTCACGATAAACTGGGCTTCTGTGTTGACACTCCGTTTCTGCCGTCGAACTTGCATGGGACTCCGGGTCCCAGGCTTTGGTGGTAAGTTGAACTTGAACTTGTGACTCCTTGTCTGCAAATTCTGTATTTTCTTGCGTACATGTAACTGTAGCCACTTTTTCGCTCGGCGGAATATCTGCTTCTAAGCCGAGAAGATTTTGACATCTGCCGAATGGGTCCTCCAACAACGGCAAATTGTCCAAATCCTCGTTGATAGTCAGGTCGTGCAATAAATTCTGTATTGCCTCCTTTCTATCAGCGCTTGTTTTATTCTTGTCTGAAGCTTAACGAGACAACACTTTATGTCTGGCTCCAGCATAGTTTAGCCAAACTAGGTCATCCTGACCTGCACATTCTAGGCAGGTTGTATTCCTGTAACAAATTTGCGATCTACATGTAAAGCAAAATTTGTGCATGTCTTTCAGTTGGAAAAAATTGACCACAACATTCACATCTTTTATTATGTTTAGTTGATTGGGTGGCTATGTGAGACATCTACTGTAAAACCTGTTTCTTTCGTGTGCATGAAACTTTCGCGATTTTCGAGATTGGAATAAATCGCGAAAGTTTCATGGACACGAAAGAAACATGTTCATATGACAAGGGCGACGACAAGAATGCAACAATAACAACGACAGAGAAAGGACATGGGAGCAATTGTTTTCGACATTGGCACAGTTTTGGGAGTATGTTTAAGCGACTGTTTAAAGCACCGGATACAGTTTAATATACAAGTATACTAGTACAATTAATCCCAAGACTTGCATATGTGAAGCAAGTGTAGTACTAGAAACATTCGTCTATGTCCTCGTATGCCGCCTTGATGCCAGCCGTTTTGAACCCCTGTAGGATAGCAGGCGTTTTGTTTCTGAGTTGTTCGTGGGCCTTCACCATCCACATCGCATGTTAGGTTTCAATGTGGAAAGTTTCAAGTGAACTTTGATATCCTGTACAGATTTCCCACTTTCCAGCCCTCCCGAAACAACATCTCCATACCATGCGGTGAACTGGTCTTTCATGGCGGCTTTGAAAGTTCCATTCCCGCTGAGATCTGACGGCTGGAGCTCTCCTGTGCGGTATTTATTTACTTCAGCGGAGTTCAAATGACAACTACCTGCATGATATCTTGCGATATAGGGTTTGTTTACCTACGGGAATTCATTTTAAGGCTGAAACAGCAGGATTGAAATAATCTGCCCCCAACAGTCAGGAAACCTCTGTTTCAGTTAACGCCGCCTTTTGTTAGACTCGTGTTGGTACTGTGAAACGACCACACTGAGTGCACCCACATGTGAATACATGTGGCTTTGCCGATTCTTCCGACTCCGGTATGTATTTCCCATGTCTATTATTATGACATATTTGTAAAAAAAAAATTCTGGCACAGAGAGAATCGCCAAAGTTTCATGTCGCCAATTTTTTAAAATGTCACGAAAGTTTCATGTTTTACAGTATCTAACTGTTCAATTGCAAAATACACCCTAGGATACGTCTGTAGTAGAAAGTGGGGGAAACTCCAAAATCACGTCTGCAACAGGCACGTTGCAAAAGGGAAAAGAGAATGTATCAAGTGGACATATGCGGAGCACGCCGACTATGAGGCGCCGTTTGTCACTTTCTGACTTAATCTATTTATTTATAAATATGTGGTATTTATCAGCCAGATATATAAATCCGTTAAACATGAAGGTGAAATTAACACTGGTTTTAGTAAATTTTAAATCTTATATCAGCGAAAATAATGCGTGAAAGATTTATAAATACCTATTTTAGATGGCTAGATATATATATCTCTAGTTACGTTATTTTTTGGATATAAATTTATTCGATATCCTCGATCAACGATCACGTATTTATATATTCGACGAAACGTATCTTGCTGATATCTATATATTTCAAATTGTGTTGTTGGAGATATATATATCCTGTCATCGTCAAAGTTCTGATATATAAATCTTGAACTGAGAAAGTTGTGGATATATATATCCTAGTGAAACATGCTAATGAGCTGCGATACGTATTACCCCCAAACCGCTGATGTCACCCGAAGCTCTCCAAGGCTTATCTTTACTGCGCTGGCACGTGTCATGGGTGGGCGAACACTGAACAGTCTTTCCACAGAGTCCCGTTGTGTTGTAAACTGGCACTAATATGTGAACCATCTATCAATGTTTTAGGGGAAATTTCTTTAGGCAGTTCTTGTACTCCCATCATGGAGTAATAATAAATTTTATGCTCCCATGATGCAGTCAACAAGTTTAATCCAATGATATTTTACTACAGGTAAAACGAAGATAGAATTTCAGATAAGGCATATAATCATGCTGTCTAATTTTTATAAAGGAATGAATATTTTACTTTTGATTTTCGTTTTCGGTAATTTCGGAAATTGAAATATAGAAGTGGTAAGTTCTGCTTATTTGGTGTTTGATTTTTCACTTTGACAAGTCAAACATAAGCGAAAAGTTAAAGTTCATTTTTTTTAAATTGTGGTTTTCCGACTTTTTGAAAAGACCAAGATTATGTAAAGGTAGCATGGCTTTTACCTGAGAAAAAACCCTTCCTGTTACGTTTATGTTTGTGTCATTAGCACAGACAACAATAAGGATATAAGCCTACCGCAATATCAGTTCAGTCAATATGACGTAGGGGGCCTACCGTAATAGTCGGGCGACAAAATGTCGAAATTTGTTTTGGCCTTCTCATATATTTTAGTAGCAGTTTTCTAATTTTATATCACCTTTACATATATCGAAAAATCCTGTTAAATTGTATACAACCAAAAACCAAAACAGCCAAAAGTCATTTGAGAGGAAAATCGATTAGGTCGAGGCTCCTGATTGAATATTTACAGATTATAATCTATGCATGAAGAGCAGTTTAAGTTACGTTTTATAAAACATGCGGATAGAAAATCCATGCATGAACGTATACAAGGCTAACAGCAGAAGGAGTTTACTAGGGTAGGTAAAATCCTATAATAATTCAATCACCAAATACAATAACCTTTAATTTCATGAACACAATTCAAATCAGTCGTCTAATAAATGTGTTAATCCTCTAGACTCATTGAAATGACCAAGAAATAATATTTCATCTGCATGATTTCTGGCCATTTTGTCAACTTGCTATTCTAATAAATTTTATCACGCCCTGACTTTTTGGTGAGATATTTCACTTCTTACGATTGAATTATTAGAGGGTTTACTGCAAACGCCGCACCGTCTTTGATGATAACTAACGCCGGTGGAGACTCGTGTCCACTATATCTACTATATGACAATCAAGATTTTGTACAAACATTTCCCCCGGCGGAAAACATAAACTTATTGTCAGTGGACCATAAATTTCGACAACTTGACATTTCTTGCCCTGGGCATTTCTAAAACCACAGCAAAACCGACAACGTCACCAGTTACTCATTAGCATATCTTACTTAGGATATATATATCCAATACTTTCTCAGTTAAAGATTTATAAATCAGAACTTTGGCGATGACAGTATATATATATCTCCAACAACAAATTTTGAAATATTTATATATCAGCAAATACGTTACGTCGGATATATAAATAAGCGACCGTTGATCGAGGATATATATATATATTGAAGAAATTTATATCCAAAAACTAACATAACTAGAGATATATATACGTATTTATAAATCTTTCACGTATTATTTTCGCTGATATAGGATTTAAATTTTACTAAACTCAGTGTTTATTTCATATCCATATTTAACGGATTTATATATCCGGCTGATAAATACCAAATATATATAAATAAATTAATGAAATCAGAAAGTGACAAACGGCGCCTCATAGCCGACTGGCGACCAATCAGGGAGATAATTTCTTTTGCAAAGGGATCTCCAAAGGAGGGAATTAAGATAAGAGGTGAAGATTTGTGACAGAAAAAAAATGGTTTATCATCGCCGCCCACCCTATATTTTTCAGCCTATATGCAAACATTATTTTTTTACAAAGTCTAACCCATGTTTAATTAAAACATTGTGAACAAGCTCTGAAAGCCAATTCATTTCGCAAAACATTGTAGTCCATTGACCATTTACCTCATCTATCAGCTTGTTTCACAGAATTCATTTTAAACTGTCATAAGTAACATGGCAGTGTGACTAATGTCACAGGACCTACGAAGTAGGGTTTGCTATGATTTGAGTGTGTACCTGACCTAAGACCGATCTATTCACTCATTCACTCACTGACCATTGGCTTAGGTCAGGTCACACTGACATTGACCTAATTAAATGCATTCCCATGGTCTAAGGAGGCATTAGGACATGTTTTTGCCAATTTTGAGGTTTACAGATCACCTAAGCAGGTCAAACTTTCATCAAAAGTAGGTCAGCTCAAAACTGGCTGGTAATAGTCCCCCTAATGCACGTTCATTTCCAAAAATCAAGGTTCTAATGTCAACGGTTCTCCTTATTTTGCTGGAGAAAGGATTCGGATGGAATGACTCGCTCTCTGACTGGCTCACTCATTACCGAACAATTTGCAAATGAGAGCTTACTTCGCAGGAATATCTTAAGCCAAACTGAAAATAAAAAAAATAAAACCCACTTGCTTGTACACTTCTGGTGAGTGGGTGAGCAATCCTTTTGCATGATTGAACTCAAAATATTAAAAACAAAAGAAATGCCACTGACATTTGTTGATCAATGATAGTAAACTATTATGTTAACATTTGTAGCATTTGTCATTTAATGATAGCATTATGTTAACATTTGTCGATCAATGAGAGTATTATGTTAACATTTGTCGATCAATGAGAGTAGTATGTTAACATTTGTCGATCAATGAGAGTAGTATGTTAACATTTGTCGATCAATGAGAGTATTATGTTAACATTTGTCGATCAATGAGAGTATTATGTTAACATTTGTCGATCAATGAGAGTAGTATGTTAACATTTGTCGATCAATGAGAGTATTATGTTAACATTTGTCGATCAATGAGAGTAGTATGTTAACATTTGTCGATCAATGAGAGTATTATGTTAACATTTGTCGATCAATGAGAGTAGTATGTTAACATTTGTCGATCAATGAGAGTATTATGTTAACATTTGTCGATCAATGAGAGTAGTATGTTAACATTTGTCGATCAATGAGAGTATATGTTAACATTTGTCGATCAATGAGAGTAGTATGTTAACATTTGTCGATCAATGAGAGTATTATGTTAACATTTGTCGATCAATGAGAGTAGTATGTTAACATTTGTCGATCAATGAGAGTATTATGTTAACATTTGTCGATCAATGAGAGTAGTATGTTAACATTTGTCGATCAATGAGAGTATTATGTTAACATTTGTTGATCAATGAGAATTATGTTAACATTTGTAGCATTTAATGAGAATATTATCTAAACGTTTATCGATCAATGAAATTATTAAATAATAATAAATTTGACTAATGTTAAATTTGACTTATGTGATCATCGCAGTGTAGGCATTGACTTGGGTTTACAGTTATTGCTAAACCAGGAAATTCAGTGCAATAATACATCTGATATCATTGTATCTGTAAAAGTTACCTTTATTTTCATTTAATAGGAAATGGTAATAATACAGGTAAGGGCGATGAGAAATTGGCTGGAGTAATCAGTGACCGTGACCTGACACAGATAGATGGAGCCTCATTACAGTGTGTGCCACTCAGCCCTGGTTTTACCCAGTCAGATGACTCTACCATACCCTTCAGTTTTCTCAAGGAGAGCCCTGATATCCAAATTAAAGTGGAACCAAACTTGGAGAAGGTACATATAAAGCTGTTATATGTCCACATAATTGAATCAACATTGACTTTCAGCTGAGGGCCCTCGTCTATTTGACATGATGTAGCAGTGTTTATTTCTACCTATCAATGGTTTTGTTAAAATTCTTAAGACAACAAAGGCAAGGGGCATGGGTTCTAAAAAAAATGTTCATCCGTGTTTTCTTGGTGCATTGTTTTGAAACACTTAAGTCATGTATAAAGTGAGACGTTTTTTGCCTGGGCTGCCTTGGTCTGAACAAGACCATTGCTGGGTATCTACATGTATAACATGTCAAATAGACAAGGACCCACAGCTGAAAGTCAACTCAGATCCAATAAGTATACAGATAGATCATTTGTCATAAAAACAATAAAGGCTCTTCCAGCCTCAACTTTAGCTAGATAAAATTGATTAAAATTCTCAGGCCTCACTGCATCACATTAAAACAGGTACGCCACATCTTTTTAATTTATTTTCCAAATTTATGAATCAGGGGATAAAACTCTATGAACAGTTGTAAGATTGTATGAATGAGATAAAAAAAAAATACCTGGATGCAAATTTTTCATGTATGTGTGTGATCCGAGGGCCCGTTGACCAGTCGCCATTATAAACCAATAAAATTACTTTTAAATCTCCCCAGACAACTGATTTATACCGACAATGCCAAGTAATGGAAATTGTTGACTAGGCTGCTTGTTGACAAATTTGGCTCGACAAGCGATGTCAGTCCAGTGAAAGAGTGTCTGTAGGAGTCATAATTAAATGGACAGTTGTAGAATTCTCGGTCACAGTACAGTCATGACAGTTGAGCAGCTGACAGCACATATGCAAATATTCTCAAAGATTTTCCAAACCCCAAAACTGTGACATTTCAAAGTTTTCAGGCATAAAAAACAAATTTCAAGACAGAAATTTTTTTTAAAAGCATTGTCATAGTTGCATAAAGTTCTGGTTTTCCCCCCTCAGTCTATTAGGCTGTGGAGTTCTGTCATCAGCATGTACATCCGTCCAGTCGTCAACAATACTTGTGACTGGTCTAGAAGCCAAACCGTTGCTTCTAGAGACTTCAAATTTGGTATACAGGATTGTTGGGTGGTCAACTTTGGGTATTTTGTGATGAATTTTGCGGTTTCCATGGCAACATCACGCAAAACGTCAATATGACGCTGTGAACGTGATAGAAGGTAAACCGTTTCAGCTTGGGACTTCAATTTGGCATGCAGGATTGTTCAATGGGTGATCAGCAACAAGCTTTTGAATTTGGGTACATTACAATGATTTTTGTGGTTTCCATAGCGATGTGAAGGCGATAAAAGCCAAACAGTTTCGGCTAGGGACTTCAAATTTGGCATGCAGGATTGTTGGGGGGTCAAACACAAGCCTATTGAATTTGGGTACATGACGATGATTTTTGTAGTTTCCATGGCAATGTCATGCAAAATGTCCCTGTGACGATGTGAACGTGATAGAAGCCTAATCGTTGTAGCTAGAGATTTCGAATGTGCTATGTAGCATTGTTGGGTGATCAACCACAAGCCCAACAAAGTTGTTTTTTTGTGGTTTCCATGGCTACATAACACAAAATGTTGATATGGCGATGTGAATGCGATAGAAGCCAGTCGCAGCTTGGAACTTCAAATTTGGCATGCTGGATTGTTGGGTGCATGTATGTTTGGTCGTCCGTCCGGTCAGTCGTCATTCGTCAACAATTCTAGTGATTTTCCATGTATGTGTGTATGCCGAGGGCCTGTTGACCAGTCGCCGATATCAACCAATCAAATTACTTTTAAATCTCCCCAGACAACTGATTTATACCGGCAACGCCAAGTAATGGAAAGTGCTGATTGCTTGTTGACAAATTTGACTCGACAAGCGATGTCAGTCCAGTGAAATTAGGCTGCGGGGTTCCCCTTACTGCTTTGAGGTGTACTTGAGGTGTACCTGTGAGGTGTACCCTCAGATATTATGAGGTGTATTTGAGGAGTAGATGAGGTGTAGTTGAGGAGTAGATGAGGTGTAGTTGAGGAGTATCGGAATATGCAAATTAGTACACCTCAGTGAGGTGTACCCCTCAGGTGAGGTACGGTACTAACTGAGGTGTACTTGAGGCATATCCAATTTTGAAAAATGTATTCATACCTCCATTGAAAATAGGTACCAGGCATATTTGTATTCTCATTTTTTAGTGAACACCGCTCAGTAGATTGATCCCCATCCTCCTCCTACAATAACTTTGCTGCAGCATTTTTCGCTACAAAGCCTACAACTAACATCTGAGCAGCCAAACTTGAAAGTAGGGGAAGGTGACCGTGTATGTCGGAAAATGGTAGCACCACACTTATAAAGGAGCTTCAACATTGGCTCACAAGTGCCCCAATTGCCACACAGAGGATTCCAATGCAAAAGCATACAAGGGACCAATGTATTTGGGAAGTGATAGTTAACATATCCATTTTGGAAATATATCTGGATGGTTGACAACATATCCACAGGTTCCAAAGTTTGCATGAGATTAACAATAGTTTCTCTGTAAATTATACAACAGTGCCCATTAACTGATTGCTATGATAATTTGAAGAGAAGAATGTTACAGCAGGTTTTAGTTTGATGTATTAGTGTCCTGAT
Source organism: Hanleya hanleyi (assembly GCA_036873755.1). NCBI lineage: Eukaryota > Metazoa > Mollusca > Polyplacophora > Lepidopleurida > Hanleyidae > Hanleya > Hanleya hanleyi. Next base: position 21,459 of record JAVTVY010009095.1, read on the forward strand.
GTCAAAATAATAATAAAAATAAAATAAAAATTGAGTTTACATAACATTTTTCATGTTGTTTAGAAGTTCAGGAGGTGTACTTGAGGTGTACGTAGGTAATTTAAAAGTGAGGTACATGTTTTTTTGACAAAGTCAATGAGGTGTACTTGAGGTGTAGGTAATTTAAAGTAACATTCATGCCAGAATGATGATCCAGTATAGACATGTAAAGAAAAAATTAAATTTAATGCCATGTTCAGCAATATTTTGTCTATTTAGCGAGTATGTATATATTTTATCATTTAGAAAGTGATCGTATAACAGTATTTTCATTATTTTGGGATACAAAACGAGTAATTAGCGAGTATGAATAAAAGATTGTGCTGGCAATTATTTACAATAAGTGTATGGTAGATTATGCTCAATTTCATGACAAACCTTTCCACCAAGTCCACCATATATCTTGGGTGTAGGTGGATAACTGTATCTTATGTTCATGCCAAGCTTGCTACGGTGGAGTGTAGGAAATACTTGAGATGTAGATAAATTATGAGGTATAAGTACATACTTGTATACTTTTATACATGCATATTTTAGCAAAGTCCATGAGATGTACTTGAGGTGTAGGTAAATTACAAGTATATAAGTTTATGAGGTATCACTCACTGTTAATTATTATTTGTTAATTAAACAAGGGCTGTACTTATTTCAAACTGTCAGACTGAATTGGTGTATGTTACAATAGAATATTAGACTAAGGCAGGAACATCCAACTGAGACATACAGTTAAAAAGTATTAAGAAAATAATTAATGAAGAGCTCCAGCTGAGAATGTATATGCAGGTGACACAAGAAATAGCAGAAGTAGATTTTATGTATTGTAAACTGGAAAACAAGGTATGACCTGTCAAGTGGTTCTTTTATTCATAGAGGGTGTATGAGATTTACAGTTAGCCAACCCATTTATTGATTTATTTTAAAATACCGGTATAGCGCTTAAATGAACTAAGAAATGTACTTTAAAATATAAATAAAACATTTAGTTGATCATGTTGATGGGCAGTGGGGAAGCCAAGGTCTTGAGGTGTACAAAAATTACAAGTATATTTTGACAGTCCAGAGGTGTACTTGAGGTACATGCATAGTTTGGCAAAGTCCATAAGATGTACTTGAGGTGTAGTATATAACATATCTATTTTTGACAAAGTCCATGAGGCGTACTTGAGGTGTAGGTAGATTACACATATATTTTGACAAAGTTCCAGAGGTGTACTTGAGGTACATGCATATTTTGTCAAAGTCCATGAGGTGTACTTGAGGTGTATACACCTTGAAAAAGAAAATGAGGTGTACACCTCAGGTACACCTCAACTACACCTCAGGTTGAGGTGTACACCTCAGGTTGAGGTGTACACCTCAGGTACACCTCGACTACACCTCAACTTGAGGTGTACACCTCAAGTCTGTAAGGGGATCTGCCGTCGGCATGTACATCCGGTCGTCAGTCGTCAACAATTCTTGTGACCGCTCTAGAAGCCAAACCTGCTTACATGTAGTACTGCAGCAGTCCATGGAATGTACTTGCTAGTCTTGTTCTTGGCCTGCAAGCCAAGATGTCAAAATACTTAATTTTTCCCAAACTCGATCCGAACAGCGCATACATGTCAGCTGAACGACTATAGTCTGGCTACAAGCACTGCCCGCAGTCGAATGCTCTAGCACAGATCCGAAGACCAGGGAACACGTCGATTTGTTACGATGGGACTAATCACGCACATATGCAGCTCCCTACGCAAATAGATTCGTTGAGAACGGCGAGAAAATCAAGAATCTAACTTCTTTTTCGGTGTAAGCTAATTTTATTTAATACTTTCGGGATATATTAGGTTGATGAAACAAAGGTTTTTAGCGGAAAGAAGGAAGGTATATATTGCGGAGTAATCTCAACGCTGAGAGCGTGTTAACAATATTTTCAATTGCGGGCAGTGCTTGTAGCCAGACGATAGTCGTTCAGCTGACATGCGCTGTTCGGAGTTTGAATTTTTCCACTTTTAACAATTTTGATGTAGCTCAATACTATATTCATCAATTGTTAATCATTATCTCCCCTTCCAACTACAGATTGATTTTAGTAACTTGACGGACACCCTGGTCAAATCGTTTCCTGCTTTGGTAAGAGGGAAGCTGCAAGGAGCAGCTGGAAATTCCACTGACAAAGGAGCGTGTCAGGTTGTACCATTATCTTCTTTGGAAGCAGGCTCCGACAACCAGCAGCGCTCATCTAGTATCCGAGAACTGCCCAGCATGTCAGACTGATCAAGTGAGGTAGATATCCAATTTTGTAGACTATTTGCTAGTTTCTTGCCCTGTAGCCACATTGACTGGCACATTATTGGTCAGGGAAGAGACCATTTCTTCTATGGGGATTGAAATGTTCAAAACAATGTACCTGTCCTCCGAGACGGGTAGAAAAAACAATATCGATGCACCTCCTCAGAGAGATGCACCTGAACAAAGCTGTAGTGATGAATTGAACTTTATGTATGATCCTTTACAGACGTTCATAATAAATACTTATTTTTTGCAATAAAGAAAAGAAAACTTAAATATACTTTATTACACAAATGAATAAGCCTTTAAGTAGCTTTTGAAAGCAATGATATTGTCAGAGTTTGTGCATTGACGATTTATCCAGCCCCAAATACAACTTGATAGAGGTGGAGCTTTACAGAATTGGAGGTGATTTGATCAATTTGAATTTGAAGATATTTTCTGCCTGTCTCATGTGATGGGTACATATTATTTCTACCTGTCTCTTGTAAATTATGACCTGTCTGGGACAGGTGGACATGTGAACATTTCAACTCGGAACTGTCTTAGTATTCCCTTTTACGGGTGTTAAGCATGTGTGTTAATTATTGGGGTAAAACATATGCTGATGCCAATTGCCATTCACTGATGTGTAACAACTTGGCAATATTTGAATTTTATTGACTAGCTCTCACGATATTTGGTACTCTCATAATAGCTATTAAAACTATTATCTGACGTACCTGGTGACGGCTCCCTACAGTTGGTTAGAGCGAAATAAAAATGCTCTATCTCCAACAAAAATGGATTATTCCTGGCCCATAAAACACGTCAATTCACAAAGAAATTATCAAGGAGGTGTGGAGTGAAAAACAGATTCAAGCGAGTTTTTCTTTTATTCTCCAATGTACCAAAGGCCAGGAATTGCCAGAAACAGTCCTCAGTTTGGGTAGTTCCTGTCACAGTTTTTCCTAAATGTAAGCATATTTTAGGGAAATATGTTAAACTGGCAGAAGTTTATAATAGGTTACTTCACCCAAAGACAAGATGGTTTCTACCTATAGTAGGATAATATTAATAACTGATGGCTTAACATTTTCATCCCCATGTACATGTATATAACGTACATAAATCACACAAACCATATCTTACCTGACTAAAAAAATCGGGCTAAAGGGGTCCACCACCTTTTAGGTGCTTACCTGGAATTCATGTTCTTTTTAACCAGGCTGGCCAACAAAGACAGGTTTGACTGTACATAAACATGAGAGCTGATATTGAACCTTATTTCTTTTCCAGGCAGCATGTTTGAGCAGAGCAGAGCCCCAAAACTACAATTGGCCCGGACAGTGGACCTCATAACTGTCACATTTGTTTTAAGGTCTTTAGACCTTGTAATATGTTAAGCACTTTAGAGGATTAGTACTTCGCTATGCTGAAGTATGTTTGAGTAATTGTTCATATATAGTTTATTTATACATGTTGTTAAAAGACCATCACCTGCAAATTCAATGTTCATATTTACTTGTCATTCGTTTTTGCTATTTTGTCATTTGAAAATTAAGGACTGCAGGATTATGGAAAAGTAACAGTCTTAACAGGATTACGCAAAGAGGAGAACAGGCATATTGTTATGTATGCCAATGGCCTCTGATTGATTTAAAAACTTCAGAATTCATTGTTTCAAGGTCATCATGTCATGCATGTAGAAATATGGCATATTCTATTATAGAGGGTACCACCCATCCGCTATTTGACAGACTCACATATTTGTTTTTAATTTTCGATTGTAGAAGCTAATAACTCCTAACTGTATACAATTATCAGAACAAAACTCCCAATCGATTGAAAAGATAATGAAATATCAAAGCAAAATTCATTCGTGTGAATTTTGAGAACAATAATAAGTTGTAGCTAACATCATTCTGTCAAATGACGTTAGCAACAGGTTTGGTGTTCTAAATCCATTAAACATTTCAACTTTATTTGAATCCTTTGGGATATTCAAATTACTCGTTTCCTTGGACATTTTGAAATCAACTGCCTGTCACAGGTGTGCTTTGAAATCTAAGAGGATGACATTAAATGAAAATGACGTTAGCAACACAAATGACATTAGTAAGATTTTTCCCGGTCCTCAAAAGTATGTTTACCCATCACAAGATTTGGTATTTTTTGTTTACCAGCTTTTTTTGCAATGTGCACTCTTATATCTGCCATTTTTAAGACCCTATGTATGTTTTTTGAACTACAAAACAGTGTTTGAATTTCCCTAAGGTCATCTACTGTAACAGATGTGACGTTAGACACCAGATTTATTTCACTTTCATCACTTATTATTCCCATCTGCCCTAATTGTTTTCTAGCTTGAGTCAGAAGTGGTCAGTTAATGAAAAGTATATAAGGGTTATATCTGATTCATTTTAATTTTTTTAGGTCATCATCATTTGAAATATTGCTAATGTCATTTCTGATATTACAGATGAAATAATGACAGATTTTGGTACCCTTTATGATAGAATGCCAAATCCAAAACTCCAAATTAACTGTTCAATTTTAATGAATGCATGTCTTAGAATATTTCAATGATTCTGGGAAACAGACTTTCGGGATAACACAGGATCATTACTCTACTGTGACCCCACTAACTGTTGATATCATGATGAGCTATACTGAAACACAGGAGGATCATTACTCTACTGTGACCCTACTAACTGATGATATCATGATGAGCTATACTGAAACACAGGAGGATCATTACTCTACTGTGACCCTACTAACTGTTGATATCATGATGAGCTATACTGAAACACAGGATCATTACACTACTGTGACCCTACTAACTGTTGATATCATGATGAGCTATACTGAAACACAGGATCATTACACTACTGTGACCCTACTAACTGTTGATATCATGATGAGCTATACTGAAACACAGGATCATACTCTACTGTGACCCTACTAACTGTTGATATTATGATGAGCTATACTGAAAGACAGTATCATTACTCTACTGTGACCCTACTAACTGTTGATATCATGATGAGCTATACTGAAACACAGGATCATACTCTACTGTGACCCTACTAAACTGTTGATATCATGATGAGCTATACTGAAACACAGGATCATTACTCTACTGTGACCCTACTAACTGTTGATATCATGAGCTATACTGAAACACAGGATCATTACTCTACTGTGACCCTACTAACTGTAGATATCATGATGAGCTATACTGAAAGACAGTATCATTGCTCTACTGTGATACTAACTGTTGATATCATGATGAGCTATGCTGAAACACAGGATCATTACATACTCAGCATTCTACAACTGTTGATGTGATGAGCTATACTTTGAAACACAAGGATCATACTCTACTGTGACCCTACTAACTGTTGATATTATGTTGAGCTATACTGAAAGACAGTCTGTGTCATTACTCTACTGTGACTATAACGATGATATCATGATGAGCTATACTTTGAAACACAGGATCATTTACACTACTGTGACTCTACTAACTGTTGATATCATGATGAGCTATACTGAAACACAGGATCATTACACTACTGTGACCCTACTAACTGTTGATATCATGATGAGCTATACTGAAACACAGGATCATACTCTACTGTGACCCTACTAACTGTTGATATTATGATGAGCTATACTGAAAGACAGTATCATTACTCTACTGTGACCCTACTAACTGTTGATATCATGATGAGCTATACTGAAACACAGGATCATACTCTACTGTGACCCTACTAAACTGTTGATATCATGATGAGCTATACTGAAACACAGGATCATTACTCTACTGTGACCCTGCCCGCTGTTTAGTCGCCGATGAGCTTATGCTGAGCACTGGAGTCATCGCTGCCGCTGTGACCTACCCAGCTGGTGATATTATGATGAGCTATGCGGAAAGACAGTATCATTACTCTACTGTATTTCTAACTGTTGATATGTGATGAAGACTATAGAAACACAGGTCCATTACCTTCTACTTGGCACGACCCTGCTAACTACATTGGTAATCATGAGTGAACTATGCTGAAACAGGATCGCGCTCCTACTGTGACCCTACTGCTTCTTTGATATTAGCATGGTGAGGCTAGCATGCTGAAACACAGTATCATTACTCCCCTGTGGCCTACTAGCCTGTTGATATGGTGATGAGCTATGAGCACAGGATCAACCCTACTAAACTGTTGATATCATGATGAGCTATACTGAAACACAGGATCATTACTCTACTGTGACCCTACTAACTGTTGATATCATGAGCTATACTGAAACACAGGATCATTACTCTACTGTGACCCTACTAACTGTAGATATCATGATGAGCTATACTGAAACAATGTACACAACAATCACTGCCAGTTATTTGGATTTTTGCTTCTCTTGCTTGCTCTGTCAGTATGAAAACGTTGTTTAGACAAGATAAACTAAACATGATCAGGGTTCCTACACCACCTCAAAATTATTGAAAATATTGGCAAATATCAGTTTGCTTAATTTCCAAAAAGGGCCATTTTGACAAAAATGAAGTAAAAAATTCAGAACAATCAAAACTATTCTGTAATGAAATCATGCTATTTATATGTAACCATAGTTTGCTGAAAGTCATTGCTGAGACCTCTTCCAATTATGGCCTTAATAAAAATATTCTCACCAAGTAGATCCACAGAAATTAGCAATTAAATCCTCCAAATTTCTTAAACTGGTCGTGAGTTTTTGCCTATCAATCTCAAACTTGGCGTACGTGGCAAATGACAGTACCGGTACTAAAATATCATGCAACTAGTTGAATAATCTGTGAACAGAGGCAAATACAAGTTTCTAATTTGGGCACTGGTCGGTATATTAACAAAATTTGCAACCCATCAGGTGCGTGCTGTGGCAAAACACCACTTCCTTGTCTTGCTGCAAGGGAGATAAACCTGTCGGACATAAATGAACTTTTCTGTTCTGCAAAGTTATTTCTTCTAGCTGGTAGTCCCATCATCAGCTCTGGGAATCACAAATCAGTTTACTTGTTTAGTTTTCTCCCAAAAGACAGTAAGAGGAAAAGCATAATTCTGGCATAAACTGAAGATTTAAATCACTGAATTTGGGATTCTTTGGGTTTTTGTCGACTATATAATTGGGGCACCACACAGTTAAATGAAAATCAGCCTGTATATGCCTATCATATAAATGCGCATGGCCAATACAGCAAATATGATAGCTATGTTTTTTCGAAATTGAATTTGGAAGGTGAATAATTAGGGAGTTTACTGCACAAATGGTTGATGCCCGAGAAGTGCATATCCATGATCTAAGGTTGAACTGGTTTTGTGTTAATGTTATAGAGATTGGAATAATTACATGTCTTAACTCGGTTGTGCCATGGTTAGCATTCATAAGAAATTATGATATGAATATGTATGTACTATGTACATTATTGACAGAATGTGATAGTAACTTATGAAAGGTCCGGACGGACACAAGTTTTTACATGTAATTTATCATGGTTTATATTTTGAGAGAGATTTTGAGCTATACTCTGCCTTGCTTGGGCTTTATTCCTTGCCATTCCGAGTCTGTACTATCTGGCCACTACTTCAAATTAGATGTATCAACAGCCCAATGCAGTTTGTCACATGATGTGACACTACAAGCTGTGTCTGTCAGTGTTGCATAAAAAAGAACCTTGGTTCTAATGGATTTCAATAGAAACTGAAAAGTGCATGATGGGATATCTTCCAATTTGGAAGTGCTTGATTGGTCAATTCAATCCACAGATTGACAGGTGGAGAATATTCAACCAATTGAATTCAGTTTCTGTAAACATTCATTGTGATTGGTCAATCAGTCTGTGGCAGTATAACTATGGATATCCTTTAAGGCCAATTCTCATGATGCGATTTGTTGTGACAACTCAATGATGGAATCCCCCAATTTGTAGCATGCAACTCATTGCATGAAACAGGAGCTGTAAGCTACAAGTTGTTACAAGGAATCGCACAGTGAGAATGGGTTTTTACCCCTCGGCCAACTTTGGCCTAGGGGTATTGTCGTCATCATGTACGGCTGTCCGTACGTCCGTCCGTTACCGCGATATCTACAGAACCGTTTCATGCATGGCAACCAAACTTATTACATCTATTTATCTTCACGTAAATCAGAAGCCTATCGAAAATGAGTCGTCTCGGACAATATTTTGCAGAGTTATGCCCCTTTTTACAAATAAAAATCCATTTATGATTTGTTATTGTGATAATTTCAGAACCATTCCATATACAACAACCTAACGTGATACAGTTGTTTCTCTTGACCTGAACTAGATGCCTATCGAAAATGAGTCGTGTCAGAAAGTATTTTGCAGAGTTATGCCCCTTGTCTAATAAAATCCGCTAATTCCTATGTTAAGTTTGCATATAATTTCTATATCATGTTTGTATACTATCACATTTATTTATTGATAGGATGACTGATTTATTGATTTATTCTCTTACACAATGCGAAGAATGCCTGCAAATCTGTTTTGAAAATGACACTAGATGCCTATCGAAAATGAGTCGTGTCAGAAAGTATTTTGCAGAGTTATGCCCCTTGTCTAACAAAATCCACTAATTCCTATGTTAAGTTTGCATATTATTTCTATATCATGTTAGTATACTATCACATTTATTTATTGATTGGATGACTGATTTATTGATTTATTCTCTTAGACAATTTTTTTTTTTCAAAGAAAGTACACTTACAATACCAGGGGTAAATATTTCTTCCCACAAGCCAATCAATTGGTAGAGACACTCTTACATTATAATAGCTGGGGTTCAGAGCCGAGGGGTTTCGATAGCGCAGCTTCATGTTAATAATTATTACCTGTTGCTGTAGTGTCACATCTTGTCTGAATTCAAGTAAAAGGTTCATTAGGTTAATCTTCCTTTTATCATCATCTGACCATAGACAAAGATGGTGATTATAAATGAAATATTCATTTGGTGAGCCTCTTGCCTGAAGGTGTTCAGTTGTACACGGTTCGGGTGTTGAGTGGTACAAGGTTCTCTCCATCATTGAATGTTGGATGTATTGTGTACATGTAATGTTAGAGGTCAACATAATTACAGACTTCAAGTGGTGACTTTTGGTGTAATATAATGCATAAAATATTTCATTGTGTTGCTTGAATTTGCCACAAAGGCCAGTTTCTCTTGTTGTGTTGACTGTTCAGTATTGCGATACAACTTGGATATAATTTGGAAGAACCAAGGTATAATGCCAGATATTTGAGATAATCAATCTTTCCTTTCTCCTTTGAATCCATCTGAATTTATATTTCCCATTAACTTCAATATTTCATTTTTGGCAGGACAAGTGCTAAATTATTTATTTCATCTTTGAGTGTTTGAATATTTTGTGTATAAATACTTCTATGATTTTCGTTGGAATATTCAATGTACATGTATCAGTATATTGTCTATCTTTGTATGTCTAAACATTTCATATTTAGTATTTTGTTTTCCAAAATAATATCGCTTTTGAGTCTAAATAATTTATTTATGAAAGTTTGTTTGTCTAAATAATTTGCTCACCTTTGGATGTATAAATATATTATATTTGCCAGTGAGTTTCTAAATATATTTATTTTTTTGCTTTGAATTTTTGAATATTTTGTACTCGCATACAAGTGGTTATATTATGTTTTATGAAGGTCTAAATATTTTATGTTTATCTTCTGAGTTTTGAAGTATGTTGTTTACATCTGTATAGCTAAAATCTTCATTCACCTTTGAGTATGTAAATATTTAGATTGATCCTGGGTTTCTAAGCATTGAGTTAAGCATCTATATTTTGGTTGGTATATTAATAGTTTGTACTTAACTACATTTCTAAATATATTGTCCTGTGTTCGTTTAAATATTCTAATTTTGTTTCCCTTTGACTTTGAGGGCCTATATATTTTGTTTATATTTGAGTGTCTAGATATTTTGTTTTACTCTGAGTTTGAACATTACATGTTCACTTTTGAGTAACAATGTTTAATTTACCTTTTATTGGCTACATATTTTTACTTCTGAGTGTCTCTAGATAGTTTGCTTTTCTTTGTTACCCCTCAGGCTCATCCCATAACCGTTGCAATTGTTGTTGTGGAATAATTTACGTACATCCATCCATCCGTCCTGCTGATCTGGTTATAGCTCGTGCACCAGAGGGCCAAGTTAAGATTTTGTTTCTGGACAATAACTTTTGAAAACCTGAACGGATTCTTTCCAAATTTGGTATGTGTTGGGCACCTTAAAATTGCTTCAAGATGTCGCTTGGGATTGTATTCCATGCCAATCGGCCTATAGGGGTCAAGTTCAAATTTTGTGTCTGGACAAACAGTTTTGAAAACCTGAACTGGTTATTTCCAAATTTGGTATGTGGGTACTTTGCCTCGTTGCAAGATCTCCGTATCTGGGGGCCAAGCCAACTTTCCTTTCGTGACAAAGTCGGTAATTGGGATTACCTTGCAACATGAATTGCTTTCCACAGTCGCAAGCCAAATCAATATTTTCAACATTGCAAGTTCACTTTTTGCAAGGAGAAATTGTTTCGCTGATAGTGTTTAGTCAATCCAAGTTAATTTTGAACTTGTATGTTCTCATAATTTGCCACCATTGAGTTTGATATGTGATACTCTATTGTGAACATTTTCCATCACTCTACATGGTTTTAATTGGCTGAAGAAATAAAAATCTAGGGCTGAGGGGTGTATGTGCTTGTTTCTCATGTTTGAATAATTACCTTAGAGTATGTAAATATTGTGTACCTATTTTGTAAGCTATTGAGTGTCGAGATATTTGTTTTTATGAGGTCAAAATCGTTTTGCTCATATATTGTCAAAGTATTTTTGCTCACATTTGAGCAATATGCTGTGCCAAATAATGCAAAAGAGAATTTGTTTATTTTTAATGAAGTATTTTTAAATTGAGTTTTCTGAACTCTCACTAAAACTAGTGATATTTGATTAATGTCCTTCTTTGAGTTTTTACTGTGAAGATTAAGTTGCTACCTAGTCAGATATGATATACTGTTATACTGAGCTTTTAATATATAATAACGGATTTCTACATTATTCATGATTCACCTATCATCATGTGGTGGAATTATTTGGCGGCTATTTTTTGTACTTTCTGTCTTAATGAACAGGTTGCATTGTAAAATTTGTGTTATTGATATCAAGTTACATTCCAGTCCACGTTATAGTTTAATAAAGGTGAAAGTATGTTCAAACCTTACACCTGTAATTATGGTTCCAATAAATAAAATGAATTCCATTGAAATGCTAGCGTTTCTTTATTTATGATTTGTCAGCTACAATTTAGAATCATTATCATAGTTTACTTGTTGAAATGATAGTATTGGTGCCCTATCAGGGTTCGTAGGGGGCCTGGAAAAAGCATGGAATTTAGCTAGTCCCATTTCTGGAAAGCCTTGAAAATCAACAAAATGGCCTTGAAATTTTACCTGATGGCTTGGAAAAAAAACCCAACAGTCATCTAGGTTATTTTATAACTGCAGGTTCGGGGCCGTATAATGCTGTGTGGTATAGCACAATCCATCCTTCATGTAAGGGATCACGAGAGCAAATCACTGAGGATTATGAAGAGAACATGTCAGAAACTTCAAGAGAGAATAAGGTGGCGGTCGGGGTGGTGGATGGCCGGCTTATTGTAGAGTGCTGATTCTCCATATGGCAGATGGAGAACTCGTACGATTACAAGAGTCCCAATTCCGAGTTTTAATATGTAAATGAAGGCTACTCAATTCCATATTTTATATTGACCTCGCTAAGGACACGAGAAACATGGTTCTTTCTATATCTGATCCACCCAATCAAGCGAACTGATGAGCACATGACATTCAAGTTTAGTTGAACCCTAATTCCACTCTTCGTCTATCGCTACAGACGGAACCTGTTACTTGGCCAAATTCGACTTTAACCCAAACTTTTTGAATCCTTTTGACTAAAAAATTTCTGGTAAAAATCGGTAAAGTCCTTTACATCCACATGGTCCATACCCCGAAATGTTGAGTCATATTGAGTGACTCAGTCTTTCTGACGGTGTATGAATATTTAACAAAGACGAAATAGAGAAGACGGAGAAAACTGTGAGATGTTACAAGGATCAACCTATGAATATTTAACAAAGACAAAATGAGGACCATCCTATGCATCGTGTTGATACACTGTACAACTCATAATACACAAGCAAGGTCACTGCGAATAACGTAAGAAGTTGCATGTTGACAGTCTCAAATTTTCGCATTTTATTTTGTCATCTTCAGGAGAAATGTGAAAAGCACAGTACCGCAGGACAAACAAGAGCTGAGATGACATTGTGGTCCAATTTTTAAGAAAAAACAAAACAATATGGTATGAATAAATTTCTAATATGCAAGGTATTTAAAACAGATAGATATAGCATGAATGAAGATGTGTACAGTTTATTCATAATAAATATTCAGTAGTTGTTACGTTAATCAGAGTTACTTTACTTATCTATGATGCTATTCTGCAGATCAAAAAGATTGTGGCCAGTCCTCCGAGTCACTCTCCCAGACCTACACAACTAGACTAGAATTCAGGACAGCTACGGATGACTGACGACAATCTCAGTAAACTCAGATATAATATCACGGAATATTATATCTGAATTCCGCCCTATAAAAATCCCATGCGAATCTGAAACAACATTTGTTAGCCAATCAGGTGGCTAGCTTGTTGAAATCACGCCCACAGTAATTACACACGGTAGCACGTGGACTAATATATAAACATTATCGGGAAACAGTATCCAAATATGGCATCATTTCCAGACAGTGTCCGTGAAGATCAAAGAGTTTACTTCCCCCGAAAAGTCTGGTTTTGTTACAGGATAGAGAATATCAAAAGATTGTGCCGCGCGGGATGTTAATCTCTGTGAAGTAAACGTCAATCAATGTCAGAGAGAAAAGTCAGAAATGGTCGTGATTGGCATATTATGGGATCTCGCAGAATATCGTCGAACATTTCGCACGAAGTTTTCATAGCGTTACGTCTAGATGGTATTCCCGATTTACCATCTTGGTTTACCTACATTAGACTGACGAAGGCTGTGTTATACTTGTCGATTCAGAGACAACAACATCGCACCTAAGTTATACGTTGGGCCAACCTGAAATCAAAGAGAGACAAAATAAGAAACAGCCACCACCGCCGCCTATTGAAGAAGGCAATCAATGAGGACGACCGCGGATTGCACTTCTGGAGTGTCATCTTTTTAACTGCACCACTTGGTTAAAGACTACAGCGATTAAACAACATGCACAATCTTCAGTCAACAGAACAAATACTGCTACCATCGAACGTCACAAACGCAAGTTTTCTTCACTCAGAGAGCATCCCATTCTGCAAAGCACCAAGGACAATCCAAACACCATAATCCCTAACCTGAGCAATGACACGGTTACAACAGCCGAAGAAGTACTAGCGTCATCCCCCTAAAGAATAGGATATAATCATCAGTGCAAACATTTTCCGAGAACAATTACATCACCATTGTCTGCTCTCAAATAGACATATGAAACGCGCACGCATAACAATATCGAACCTTCTGGACTCCAGCTAAAGTGATGCACATAGAAACCGTCTCATCAAGAAACTGAACGAACGATTTGTTATCTCAAAACCCGACAAAGGTAGCGAAGTACACGTAGTACTTCTACGGAAAGCTGATTACACAGCAAACCTGTCGGAGTCTCCAGAGATAACTCTAAATTCCCTATGCTTACTACTGATCCAAGTATGAAACAACTCGAGACACTCCAAGGCCATCTGCGAACGATACTCTAGATAAGTGAGCTGAATCAGGACGAATATAACATGTATAAGGACATGCGACCAATTTACAAGAGTCTGGTTCGTCATTGTCCATTAACCCTATCTGGGGTCTGGGCTTTTTGGGACGTATCCTAGTTTGTGGGGGGGGGTAGGGGGTCCCCTTCCCCTCTCTAATTATTTTTCTTACCCCTTAAGCTAGGGGGCTGAAACTTACCACACTATACCCTTGGGTCCAGATCTACAGGAAAATGTAAAAAATCCAAGATGGTCTCTTTGATGACGTCACAGTGACTTCATTTTCAAAAACGGCATTTTTTGGTCGGATTTTCCGAATTTATTATTTATACAATTTCTCCGCAAAAACTGCATTATAAATTAGTAAATATTTATGTGGTGTGAAATAAAATAGTTTTTGCCCACTTTTCATCGCGGAAAAGCATAAATTTTGAAGAAAAATAACACTTTTCTGGTACCCCACGTGGCCGCCATCTTGAAGTTACCCATGATTCTCTGCTCGGGGGGTTATGCAAGTGGGCTCAAAATGACCCCAATATGATAAACTATAAAGTCAAGTCTCCATTTTTTGTCGTTCCGGAGATAGCGCAAGAAGTTTGATAGTTTGGTAGGGTGGGGGGCCGGGGGCATTCCCCCCCCCCGGTCAGGTAGGGTTTAAGAATCTCTGCGTCCAAAATCCAAAGACCGATTTCATAAACAGCATTAGCACCACATTAAAAAAATGGTAGCGGTCAACAGTTTTCAATGATGCAGGCAGCAGGCAAGACATCATCATATTCCAAAACTGTCAAATCATTATCACTGATCAGTATTCTTCATTCATATGATTTTCGTTGTAAAGTCGCTATCTTGAGAATGATGTATCTCAGTCACGCTTTGATTGTTGGGGGGGGTATTTGGCTTAATGTCACACTCAAGGTTGTAAACTTCCACACATGGACCAGCATTCATATGACCGATAGCCCCGGGGACTTAGACTGTATTCTCAAAATCCAGCATATAATCGATACCACTCGCACTCACAGATAAAGAATATCATCGCAAAGACTATATTTAAAGGTGTAAGTGAAATCCAAAAACATGTTTACAGAAGGCTATGCATCGAATTTCTTTCCACGAGTGTTTCATTCCGAAAATCTGTCAACACTATTCTGGACGGTTATATAAACAAACGTTGATAAAATCTGCTATCCATAAATCAGCTATGAAGAAAGTACTGATCGACTCGTGCACTCGTACTACATTTTCTTACAATGATGTCCTATATCAACAGACAGGCGGTGTGTCTATGGGATCTGTGCTAGCCCCGACTATAATAAACATTATAATGACTGAAATTGAAAAGTGATTGGTTGACAAATTAATACAGGGAACTTTGAGATGTTACACCGACCATCCTATGAATATTAAACAAAGACGGGATGGAGAGGACTTCGGTGAAATATTGCAGACTTCAATATAAGCAATATCGGCTATCGGCTTTCACTCGTAGATTTCCCATGAAATTTTTCCTGACAACATAGATATTCCTTTATTAGACGTTAACATTGACTGTAATTAACAACGACTGTGTTCCGTAAGTCAATCTGTGCTGGACAATATGTAAATTTTCACACTTTTGAACCCTGGACTACAGAAACAGCTTGTACCAGCCTGTTCCATAACGAACTTAAATTATCAAAGAGTTTATGTCATGGAATGGTATCCTTAAGTCCATGGTAGCTAAACGCACAGAGAATTTCACTTCCCAGTTAGATTCTAAACGCTCGGAAACTGATAAAGAAGACATACTGGTACCTCAGATATGGATAAAATCCTCGTTTGTTGGAACGCAGAGTGAACATTTACGTAAATCTGTCTCAAAGATTAGAAGGCACCTTACAAAAGCAGTATAATTTCTCACCAGATGGAAGAAAACTGAGGGCAGTGCCCTTATCAAAATTAAGGATCAAACCCCGGAAGAATATAAAAGTGACATTGTTTACCAATTTACATCACCCGGATGTTTAGCCACCATATGATGATAAGTCCATTCGGTAAGATGAAAAGGTGCCTCTTGAAAAGTACTACAGAACATTCTAAAGGAAAAACTGAAATTTACATATTTTATGAACATTTTCATCAATGTAAAGACTCGAGAACCAATAGTAGTATACAAAGCGTAAATTGAACAAATAGCGCCTCACTGCGCATGCGCAGAACCTGGTGTGACGTCATAAGTGTAGGTTTTGGGGCGGTATTGGGGCGGTGTGCGCATGTGTGATGTGTGGGAGGTGGGTACAAGATGGCCGCCATGTGGGAGGTGGGTACAAGATGGCCGCCATGTGGGAGGTGGGTACAAGATGGCCGCCAAGATGTGGGAGGTGGGTACAAGATGGCCGCCAAGATGTGGGAGGTGGGTACAAGATGGCCGCCAAGATGTGGGAGGTGGGTACAAGATGGCCGCAATGTGGGAGGTGGGTACAAGATGGCCGCCAAGATGTGGGAGGTGGGTACAAGATGGCCGCCAAGATGTGGGAGGTGGGTACAAGATGGCCGCCAAGATGTGGGAGGTGGGTACAAGATGGCCGCCAAGATGTGGGAGGTGGGTACAAGATGGCCGCCAAGATGTGGGAGGAGGGTACAAGATGGCCGCCAAGATGTGGGAGGTGGTACAAGATGGCGCCATGTGGGAGGTGGGTACAAGATGGCCGCCATGTGGGAGGTGGGAAAAGATGGCCGCCATGTGGGAGGTGGGAAAAGATGGCCGCCATGTGGGAGGTGGGAAAAGATGGCCGCCAGTAGTAAAATGTATAAAAGGAGTCTATTTTTAGGGAAAGGGGTGTATTCAATCTGACTTACCTGACCTGACTTGATCAGCCAGCCAGCCCGCCAGCCCTCCTACCTGCCTGCCTATCCGCTTGTATGAGACGAAAAGCATGAGACGTGGAGAATATTTTCCCTTGGATGCAGCCGCACTTCCGGTTGAAGTCTTGCCTGAAGATGAGCGTGTCAGGGCCATTTATCAACGTCACTGGGCTACCATACGCCATTGTTTCCACCGTCACCATTATAGTTCCAATACGTGTATTTTCATACCTTTAGACCGTCGCGCATGCGCAGAATCACCCTAATTCAATCTTCCACCCAGTGCATCAGATAGCCCTTCTCCTTACCTTCAATTTGATACCTCACTCGACCCCATTGGCCCATTTTTAAAACAATTTTTTGCTATAGGGTGATAATTTACACCCTTCACTGCCGCGCATGCGCAGAATGCCGATATTTCAATCTTCTACCCAGTGCATCAGATAGCCCTTCTCCTTACCTTCAATTTGATACCTCACTCGACCCCATTGGCTCATTTTTAAAACAATTTTTTTGCTATAGGGTGATAATTTACACCCTTCACTGCCGCGCATGCGCAGAATGCCGATATTTCAATCCCATACCCAGTGCATCAGATAGCCCTTCTCCTTACCTTCAATTTGATACCTCACTCGACCCCATTGGCTCATTTTTAAAACAATTTTTTTGCTATAGGGTGATAATTTACACCCTTCACTGCCGCGCATGCGCAGAAGGGTGATAGTTCAATCCCATACCCAGTGCATCAGATAGCCCTTCTCCTCACCTTCAATTTGATACCTCACTCGACCCCATTGGCCCATTAGGGGCTTCCCTAGATTGGCTGTTCCATCCACCTTCCCTCCTCCCCTGTCCCCCCCTCCAATTCACCCCTCCCCTTTCTTAATTTCAATATTTAATTGTTAAAAAAACATAGAAAATGAAAGTTTTTTTGGGTTCCATTTTAATCTTTTTTTCCTTGTTTTTAAAATAAAAAAAAAATTTTGGCCATTCCATCAACCTTCCCTCCCCCTTGTCCCCCCCTTCTAATTCCCCTTTTTCCGTTTTTTCAATATTTAATTGTTAAAAAATTGAAAAAATTGAATTTTTTTTTTTGGGGCATAACAATGATGGGGTCTGATGTTAATTTTTGTGCAAAGTTAGAAATTCCTCTTCCGGGAAAGATGGTTGGCCCTGAAAAGGGCCGTTAGTGTTACTTCACCACCACACTTACGCACGGTATATTTTCTTTATTCCTGCTACATGTTTCCGACAAATTGGACATTTTATTTTGAGATGGTTCTCGCCGGCCTCAGTGCAATGACACATGTCTCCTACACACGTGAGTGTCACCCAACAACCTGCACATAGACATAAATGACCGCATGGTAAAACAGCAAACTGGCTTTGGTCATCTGTACATATGCTACAGCGTGATATTTTGTGCTCTTTATCCAGTTGTTCGTATTGTCTGTCAAGCTCCTCGCCCATTTTAATCGCGTCTTCTTTCAGTTCATTAATCAAGTTGTTCAGGTGGGTTACCTGGGCTTTACACCCACAGCATTGTTGTGGTGGAGTTTCGGCGGTAGTTGAAATCATTGGAATTTCACCAGGCGTTGTCGTGGGTCCACGTCTACTATTTAACCATGGCAGTTCATCTTGTAGTTCCTCATCAGTTGAGTCATTATCAGGTTCTTGTAGGGTTTCCATCGTGCCTATTTCTGCGTCATATTCATCCCTTAGTCTTTCCAATTGGGCATTTTCTTCGTCTTCCAATTCCCTTTTGAAAAACTGGTGGTTACCCTCATTCCATCAATTTAATTGTTAAAAAACATAGAAAATGAAAAAGTTTTTTTTGGGTTCCATTTTAATCTTTTTTTCCTTGTTTTTAAAATAAAAAAAAAATTTTGGCCATTCCATCAACCTTCCCTCCCCCTTGTCCCCCCCTTCTAATTCCCCTTTTTCCGTTTTTTCAATATTTAATTGTTAAAAAATTGAAAAAATTGAATTTTTTTTTCTTGGGGCATAACAATGATGGGGTCTGATGTTAATTTTTGTGCAAAGTTAGAAATTCCTCTTCCGGGAAAGATGGTTGGCCCTGAAAAGGGCCGTTAGTGTTACTTCACCACCACACTTACGCACGGTATATTTTCTTTATTGCTGCTACATGTTTCCGACAAATTGGACATTTTATTTTGAGATGGTTCTCGCCGGCCTCAGTGCAATGACACATGTCTCCTACACACGTGAGTGTCACCCAACAACCTGCACATAGACATAAATGACCGCATGGTAAAACAGCAAACTGGCTTTGGTCATCTGTACATATGCTACAGCGTGATATTTTGTGCTCTTTATCCAGTTGTTCGTGTTGTCTGTCAAGCTCCTCGACCATTTTAATCGCGTCTTCTTTCAGTCCATTAATCAAGTTGTTCAGGCGGGTTACCTGGGCTTCACACCCACAGCATTGTTGTGGTGGAGTTTCGGCGGTAGTTGAAATCATTGGAATTTCACCAGGCGTTGTCGTGGGTCCACGTCTACTATTTAACCATGGCAGTTCATCTTGTAGTTCCTCATCAGTTGAGTCATTATCAGGTTCTTGTAGGGTTTCCATCGTGCCTATTTCTGCGTCATATTCATCCCTTAGTCTTTCCAATTGGGCATTTTCTTCGTCTTCCAATTCCCTTTTGAAAAACTGGTGGTTACCCTCATTCCATCATTTTCCAGAACGCTAACCAGCTCTGGGTGTTGTGTAGCGGCATTTCTCGGGTCCCTAACGGGATGCTGTGTAAACAGCTCACGTCTTGTTGAATTCATGATTGTATGGGTGAATAACTGTTACAATATACACGTATTTATACTTTTAGTGGTCTGTGGGAGGTGGGAAAAGATGGCCGCGAGTGTCATGATGTGGGAGGTGGGAAAAGATGGCCGCGAGTGTCATGATGTGGGAGGTGGGTAAAGATGGCCCCCAGTGTCACTGAGTGCAAGCTGTGGGAGGTGGGAATAAGATGGCCACCAAGTGTCAGTGAGTACAACATGGCCGCCAAGTGTACTTTGTTATCATTGTTCAAGCATAAAAATTTCTTATTTTTTTTCATAAATCCGTTACAATTTTCTCGGAATTATGATAACACTAATCCATAGTGTACACGTATTTTTTTAGCCAGGAAAATTAAATTATTTTCCAATGTACCTGGGTTTTACACTACCGTACACTAACTTTATGATTTTTAAAATGCCTAAAATTAATAAAAATAATCCTCTATTCTAACGTTAGGTTGTTAAATTTTAAATATAACACTAATGAATGACCTGAGTTTAACTTGTAATAAAATTTACAGGTGTCCTGACATTGATTGTAAAATGAAAAGCTGTTTATAATTGTTAAACAAACACACATATATTTTTTCTTCAGCAGCGTAGCACACGATACAACCAGTGTGTTTTCGCTGCGCATGCGCGCGTGTCTTACACTATAAATACCACATTTTTTAATTATTCACAATTAATCTCTGAGTGCTCAGTCATGGATTTACCCTTGGCGCAACTCATGGATATTGACAACACATCAGATTTGTTCACAAATCATGATAATCAAGTACAACGCCTCGACAGTATCATGAATTTGGTACACGATGAACCTCGATTAGATGATAGAATCACCCCCTTAGTCGCACCTGAACCCCAGAACTACCCTGCACCAACTCATTGTGAACATCCTCCAGTCTGAAATAATGCCAACAGAAAACTCAGAGTCAATTTAAATATTTATTTGTATTGAGCAAATTACAAGAATTTCGAAGAGAAAAGAGCCGAAATAATGTCTGTCTGTCCTGGAAATCAGCTGATCAGCAATAAATCGACATCTCCGTGACCTTCAAGGAGATTTTGACGTTAGGTTTTACCCGCTTTTATCACAAATCATTATAAAGAAATTGTCACACCCGGTGAACTCCTGAAACCCACATCCTACCTGAGAGTTTGGTAAGATATTCCATTCATTCGTTACCGTTCCCCGTGGAGTAGAATTTCACTTCCATCAGCTTTCACTGTTGTCGTGCCAAACACAAAAATTGACAAATTATACGGACTGCCACGATAAGCGTTCCGTACTGCACATGTCCGATAAAATCCCTCCAGTCGTTACACAATGTTGATTCCACAAAACCTGTTCGAAATTGACAAATTATACGGACTGCCACGATAAGCGTTCCGTACTGCACATGTCCGATAAAATCCCTCCAGTCGTTACACAATGTTGATTCCACAAAACCTGTTCGGTGGCCTACATTATCGTTCAATCGCTGATCATAAAGGCTGCGTTCATTCTCACCAGAACTGTAGGCCTATACACTTCGAAATCTGTGAAAGAATATCAATTTTCACGTTTCCTGTCGGATATCACACAAATTGATGCGTCCGCTGGAACACAGCACACTCCCTCGATTTCAGTCTACGTGTGACATGCAGGCGATGCATGATGCAGATCACATTATTCATCTCGGCGGATACCGAAATGGAACAAAGTTCCGTTATACACTGCAACAGAGAATGTTCTCCCGCTCAGAAAACACAAAATGGCTACTGAACACCAAAATTTCCCCGGATAATAAAGTCGTTCAAACCACAGCGCCATCTATTCGCTTTGGTGCAAGGGAGACAACTCGGACTAGACCAATTCGAAGATCATGTCCGCTATATTTAGCCTGAATGGATATAGGGGTGATCAGCGGGTTTTTATGGCTTTTACTATGAGCTATGAGGTTGATCATGTAGAATACGATGGAAAAAAATTTGAAAGTACCGCGTAGA
Organism: Hanleya hanleyi; assembly: GCA_036873755.1. Lineage (NCBI taxonomy): Eukaryota > Metazoa > Mollusca > Polyplacophora > Lepidopleurida > Hanleyidae > Hanleya > Hanleya hanleyi. The sequence goes on from JAVTVY010009095.1 coordinate 43,276, forward strand.
GCTTGTATATAGATCCATATAGATCCATATAGACCCATATACTACTCATATACTGGGATATTAGTATGTATCAATCCATACGGGTGGACATGTTGGAGTCTAGGTGGAGCACTAGTGGCCCGATGGGGTAGAGTGAGGTCTTATTTTAAAAGCTCTCGAGGAAATAAATAAATAAATAAATAAATAAATAAATAATAAAAAAATCAAAAAAATCGGCGAGTAGTAGACGAAGGGAAAATTGGAAAGTACTGACCATGCCCCAGAATACTTCATATGCATATCACGGCCTTACGGCCTATGTAATCTACTTCACAGTTTAGTAGTATAAAGCGCAAGTCCTATTGACCTTGCCCCTTCCAAAGAAATAAAATCGGCTCTATTTTACAGGAGTATATACGCAGGTCACGTGGGTTGTCACGTCACTTCCGGGTTTTCACTAAACACTACCTCCAAACATACAAGAGTTTGCAATGTTCAGCCGCCGGGGTGTTTTCCGCCGCCCCGGCCGCAGCAGCATGGCGTGCGCGTTCTCCGGAAGTGCGCGTCATTCCCGGTAGTGTGCGCGCGCCTGGACGCAGGTCGAAAGGTCAGGTGACCTCCAGGTCAGACGGTCCAATGTCCAATGGGACAATGTTTGCGGCATCATATAGTCAGAGCTTGAGCACAAAAAGGGAGATTCTACATGAACCTGGGAAGATGCATGGGCGGCCAGTTCCATGTGGACCAATCAGCGGTCGAGAAAAGAGAGCCAATCAGCGGTCGAGGAAAAGAACCAATCAGCGATCGAACAATCAGCCCATCGAATTGGGAATTCACGGTGTGCTTTCGCTGACGTCCGCTCCTTCATCTGGGTTCTTGTACATCCGGGTAATGTTTTCTGGACATGGATGGGTTAGCTTTGGCTCCATTCTAGGTCACTGATTGGCTAATACGGTGTTCAAAGCCACTTTCATGCATTATGCTCATAGAACTTATAGTCATAATCGATACGTGTTGGACGAGTCTCTTCACTCACCGTATACACGTACCTCAATGAAATGCCCGCTCCAAACCTAGACCAAAGACACGTACTTGGTCTGTAGGCTGATTTCATTGGTTCTCTATTTTTTACTACAGTGCTCTTGCCTTCTAAACTTGATGGGTTACATTTTGACTCCATCCTACACCACTGAATCTCCACATTGGGCATTGATGCATTAGGAATAAAACACACAAGACAGGGTTTTTTGGTGAGATCTCATTTTTTTTTTTTATTCAGTGAACAACAACGTGGAGGAACAACCACGAAGTAGCTCTAAAGCCCAGAACAAGGAGCGCCAACTGAAGCCCAGAACAGGGAAGCTTACATTGAAAGCGGAACAGGGAGCTTTTGTACACATTGAAACCCCAGAACAAAGGGGCTTGTCATTGCTAAGCCCAGAACGGGGCTTGTACATTGAAATGATGGGCGGCCCAGTCATGAACGAGTACATCGCAGCGGTCCTCGGCCTGGGGGTACTCGTCAAACATCTGTACGATAGTAAGATAAGGGTCTTCCCCGGCATCGATGGTACAGGTAAAACAAGCTTAATATTGTCCGCGCCCGCTGAGAGGTCCAGGCTTTGCAACGTTTGACTGTTTTCAACCGCACGTCTCTGTGTCTTGATCCATGAAGTCTGTTAAATCGGGATGGAGGGGTGGCAGACCGTACGGGTCAAAGTATTCCCCCTGCTCTTCTGTCAAGTACACGGCCACCCAGTGTTCACCGGGTCGATCCATCGGGTCCGTGTTGAGAACGTAAGCAGCCGGATACATTCGGTCTAATGGAAACACATCTCGGGCGAACACCCCTTGAAAGACCCTACGTGTCTCTGGGTCATTCTCTAGCACGGTGGTTATCTGCTCTGTATCCATGTTAGGTGGAGAAGTCACACAGGACGTTGCGCGCCTTGTCCACTTGAATGATGTTGTCAAACTCGGCGTAGCAGATCACATTGACGGTGGTCGGCAGGGCATGTGCAAAGTGGATTTCCAACCGTAAGTTACCTTGCTTGGCTAGAGCCAGCTGATGGTCGTTCTCTAAGGTGGGGGTCAGATCGAAACAGAACAACGTGTATCCGTTCGCGTAGTCCTCCCGACTGATCATATTCCCTTCGTCCTGGTTGATTTGACCGGTGGCTGTAAACAGGCTCTGATAGGCTCGAATGAAATTCCTCCGCCCAAAGTTCGGGGTTAAGGCCGTGGCTGGCACCTGTTGTCCATCCACATGCAGGGCCACAAAATTGATGCCGAAATGTTTAAAGTCAAACGGGTTCTCTGGGTAGGTTCCGCTGAAACTGGTATTTTCCACACAGGCCAGGATCAATCGCTTGGGTAGTTCCCCCAGGAACAGGTGTTCTTTGTTGGCACTCATATTTCCAGCAGGCACAGAGAACACTTTGATTTGCACACGTCGGATAGGGTACTGGGCTGGTTTTGTTTCCAAGGCTTTCATGTGTCCCAATTGGACGGCTGGATTCGGTTTTACTTTTCGGACATACAGGACTGCGTCTTGGATG
>JAVTVY010009096.1:0-42914 GCA_036873755.1 Hanleya hanleyi
AAATCCTGCCTATATTAAGATGGGCGCCGCCCAAGTCAGAATCGCCAGTGATTTTCATCAAAAATCACCAGGAATTTTCATCAAAAGTAGGTCAGCTCAGAACTTGTTGGTAACAGTCTTCTAATGCGCCTTCATTTTAACTAAAGGAAACAGATTGAATAATAAAGGTTCAGTAGATTTCAAGCTTTACATGTGAAAATACACTTACATCTCTTTAATGGTTTTCAGTGCCCTTGTCCAGGATCAAAACAACGTTTTGAACCACATTATTTTCTCAACAATACAACCTATTTTTATATATAGTACTATAGTAGAAAGGTTGCATTTATGTAGTTTACGGTAGTTCAACTCAAGACCAACACCTTCTCTGCACAAGATAATAATGATTCTATGTCATTCTCCTGAGCATAACCGGTACAAAGACGAATAAATAGCGTCTCTACATCACGTTGTTAGCTAGATATATGAGACAGCACATTTTGGGTATCGGCAATCTGATGGATGTACTATTCCGGTTTTCTTGTTTCACATTATATTCTATGGCGGTTAATCGGTGATTTTCTTCATTGATAAACGTTAAACCACCTCAGCTTCGTTGTGTGAATCGGAATTGCATTGCTGTGACACACCAACACACTCCGTGGCAGTGATTCTGTATCCCCTAATCAAGGAATCAAAATGGATCAAGATTTGAAATGACAAGAAAAATTTAGACATATTTTGTTTACACATGTAATTTTTTGTTTAAATTATATGCAAGTGTGGTATATAGGCCTAGTCAATATTCAAGAGGTACAAAAAAAACCTCAAGTTATCATATTTCCACATCATGATCAAAGTTACTTTATCTAGTTAAATTCTACCAAAAGAAGACCCTTTAAACATGCCGTCATGGCTTTGTTTCGCCCTCAATAAACTGTTATCATTGTTGCTCACACAGACTAATCTGAAGGATGATACCACATCTTTCTTTCTTCTGCTGGGTTATTGCACCAGGGTGACTTAATTGGTTGATGTAGGATATTTCAACATCAGTGGGTAATCTGACCTGAATTTGAAGCCTGCTGTGGTCAGTGGTGAAATGTTTGGATGTGAAATAGGATGCACGTTAAAGGCCACAGTTTACATGTATCTATAACAATATACTGAAGTGTGTGTATTAAGGCTGGCATAGCGGTGTAGATAAATGCACTAACAAATGATGGAAAATTAGCATTTCCTATTTCATAAAAACAATTACGGATGGCATATCCCACCACTGTGTATACAGTGAAACATACAGCCAAGGCTTCCCGATGGGCATGACAGTGTACTCGCTGAGCCATCAATAAATAATAAAAAAAATAATTATAAATCAAATTTTAATCAAAATTCGGTCAACTCAGAACTTGCTCGTAACAATGCCCTAATGCACGTTCATGCCAAAAATCAAGGTTCTAATGTCAACGGTTCTCCTTATTTTGCCGACGAAAGGATTCGGATGGACTGACTGACTGACTGACTGACTCATTACCGGACAATTTGCGATTTGTAGCCTACTTCGTAGGAATAATTAAAAAATTAAAAATGAGTAGCTATTAGTGCAAAAACTACTTCTTCAGTATTTATGAGAAGTTAGAAGACATATGGCACATTAATTTCCTGTTCAGTGTGTCTTTTCACAATAAAATTATGAAACATGAGCAGTGTGACTAACGTCACAGGACCTACGAAGTAGGGTTTGATATGATTGAACTGTACCGTGACCTAAGACTGACCATTTCCATTGCCGTAGGAGGCATTGAGACATGTTTGTGCCAATTTCGAGTTTTCTATGTCACATAATTACGTAAGAAATTGGGCCAGAAAGTAGGTGACATTGACCTTGACCCAATTATGTCAGGTCACACTGATCTAATTAAGCGCATTTCCATGGTCTTAGGAGGCATTTGGACATTTTTTTCTCGAATTTCGAGGTTTATAGGTCACCTAATTGTGTGAAAGATAAAAGATATCAAAATTGTGTATCAAATTCTGTGTTTTATTGAAATAGAAAAATATAACACAATTGTAGAATATATCAATCCTCGCTCTGTTCATCAAGCAGAACGTATCCCTAGCTCTTTAATCCAGGGGGGTGACTGGTGTAAATCCATTGATGAGATAAATGATGTGGTGGTGAATGAACGGATTCTATGGAAGTTCTTATACAAAAGTCATAGGGAAATGAACATCGGGTGACATGAAAAGAAAATGATCAATAACTTGGAAACATCAACTATGGGTAGCTTTAGTCCTCGGGGTTAGCTTTAAAAGATTTAAATCGAGCAACTTGTGCCAAGTGATCTTTGTTCTTCATTTTGTTCAACACTTTCTTTGGAAATTTCCGTAAGATGACTAAGTCAGTTAATCTTCTGATACGGGAGAGGGGGACATATGCAAAACTGGTGTCAATCTTACGCTGCTTTGTTGGCGGCATGAGATCAACTATTGCAGATTGAAGTGTTCATCCCTGAGACTTGTATGAGGTGTAGGAGTAGGCCGGTAATAGAGGTAGATTTGTCCTGGATATTGAAGTAGTAGTTTCCTGGTTGGGGAATTTGTGTGAAAAACTGGCTTTCATTGGATACACAGGGATATGTCCAACTTCTAGAGTATCTAATTTAGGACATTTGGAAGTAGGAAAATGAACTATCAAAGATTCAGGCTGATGTTGGAATGTGTGAATAAGCACTTTTGATGGAATTTCTGATGAATGGGAAATTACAGAGTGAACTGTGCCCATCACACCATTTGTGAGGGCCAGTTCCACTGCCACATTGTTAGTTAGCATGACGGGCATTCCTGGTACTATGTAACACATGCCTGGAAGGCCTCCAGTTCGTGTTGCTGGTAGTTGCTGGATTTGCTGCATTTTTGATGGTGTAAGTTCAATTTTCGTGGATTTGTCAATAGAAACACTGATACCAACTTGGTTACCAGTAGCTTTGCCCTGTGCTATTACATGTTCTTTGTTGATAGCCGTCTGCAGAGCATTTCCAGGGACAATAATGGGAGCTTGCTTGAACTTGTTTGATGACAAACTAACTCCAGTGGACCCAGCCACTCTGGTCATGAGGGTATTATAGTCATCGTCTGTACAGTCTCCCTCAGACAAACGATCCAGTAGTCCACTATACTCTACATCCTGGATGCGCATCTGTTCTGTGAGAATGATGACATGAGTCAGTTGATGCCACAGATTTCTCCCAGCTTCTCTGTCAATGTTTGACTGATTACGCACAGGTTTCGTAGGAGTGCTGGACTACTGCCATAGTACAATGGAGTTCCTTTCACAGGTGGGAACTGGTTAAAATCGCCTGAAATTATATATATATATATAACGAAAATGGTAATAAAGATATATCCATGTCTGCTGTAGGTAACAAAGGTAATGCTAATATGTACACATATTAATTTTGAAGTGCCATTTTATTAGTCCTAGATTAAGTGTTCATTATAATATACTACCGGTATAACATTGTATTAGTATCGAGGCTGTACATACCAACAAAAATCATGTCAACTCCTCCAAATGGTTCTGTGTCTATATGCTTGGCTTTTACTAGATTCCTGTGGAGCCTTCCTAGAGTTTCACAGCCAGTCATGGAGGTCTCATCATCCACACATGTACAAGCAGAGGACCATGTAGCCTCCAACTTTTTAAGGCTTGTGCGCCCCCTACCAAGCTGAGCCAAACTGCTGAGCGTACTCCCACCAATAAGGGCTGCTGCAGAGCCAGTGTATGCACATAGGCGGAGTGTGTGCCTTATCCCCAGGGATTCATGAAGATAGGTGTACGCAGTGATTACTTGACTTTTTCCAGTGCCACCTGGGCCTCCAAGGTACAATAGCAACTGCTTATATTGCTCACCATTAATTCTCGCAAGTGGGTTTCGTGACATCAACCTGAAATATTGGAATTTGAAGAAAATAGAATACTTTGATGTATTTTTATTTTTAAAAGTCACAAATTACTCTTATTTTTTTCAAATAAATGTAATAAAAATATAAATGTTTTCACAAGATAAATACCTGAAGGCTTCTTGTTGTTTCTCATTAAGTTTGAACTGTTGTATGGTATGGTTTTGGATCATCTGATTAGAGGAACCAGACAATAATCTGGGAACCGCCTTACTATTTTCACCACCTTCATCATCAACATTGTCACACTCCATGACTTGGACATCAACACAAGATGGTTGTACCTGGTTACCTTCTTGGAGTTTACTGAGCATTTTCTGTCTGTGGTGCTCTATGTCCTTTTGCCAGGTTTTTGATGGCAAATATGACTGGTTTGAGATTGGACTATATGTATTAATGCGGTCTGTGCTGTCATCACTGTTTGCTGCAGAGTCTCCTGGTAATTTACCATTGTTGATTAATATTTGAATTCCTTCAGCAATGTCATTCTCTTCTGATACGTCCATTTCGTCTATCATAATGTCATCTACAAGCTCCTCTTCCTCATCAGAGAGATAGTCGTAGACACCATCAGGCTCATGAGCATTGGTTGTTATGTCAGGCTCTCCACTTTCATCTATCTCTTGTCTCCGCCTGTCATTTTTCTCCTTTTTCTCCTTGAGCCCTCTGTGCATTTCTTTGACATTGTTGATTCTTTTGAGATCCATATCTTTAAATGGAAAATTCTGAAATTCCTCTAACCATGTGTTAGTACTCCCACGTAGATCAGCATAGGAAGTGAATGGCTTGAAGAGGACTAGCATCAGTTGAGCAAACTTTTCCTCATTATTCTCTGGGCTTGGAGGAATATAGGAGAGCTTAGGAATCACAAGCTTTGAGCGCTTAATCTGGTGATGAGTGTGGCTTTGAGGGTGGTCATTAGTATACAGAAACCTGTCGTTCATCTTTCTTCCTCTGTTGTCTGTGCCTCCAGTTTTGGATCTGCTCACATCTGAGGTTGACGGCACCTTGCGAATACTGCTGGTGTATTCATATAGTGAGATATGTGCCAGGTTGGTGCCACGTGACAAATAGTCAATTCTCTGATTGACTTGAACCAAACCTTCATTACCTGTAGTAACCTGGAAATCCTCTGACTCATCATTTTCATCAGGATTGGACGAAATCCAGGACAAGAAGCAATGAATATTCAGAATGTAGAATATCTCAGATGTATACTTATCCTTATGGCCAAGAAGAAGTGCAGCAATATGAGACGCGGACATCTCCACCTGGCTGCACGCCTTATTCAGGCATTTGACGACCATTTGTTTAGACTTCGCTATGTGATCACTAGCATCTGCATCATTTTTACCAAGCTCCAGATTCTTCACAGCTGCAGCAATGAGTGCCACAATATTATGGGTGGTTAGAGATGATTTCGTTTGGTAATCTGTTATGTAGAATGCCAAACTGCGACAGTCCTTGCCACTTCCTAAGAACTTAATGTCCATATTTGACCTTGTGCAGAGAAGAATAGTTTCCTCATAGTTATTAATCCACTGATTATGTCTCTGAATAGTAATAACATTTTCACAGTCTGCATAGGTAAATAGAACAAGATCCCTGGGAAAATCAAACCTACATTCTTTACATCCATATTTGGTACATGTGAAAGTGTGTCTGTGCTTATTACTGTAGTTTGCTAGCTTGTTTAGGTGTTGTTTCCTGTTATTTTCATATCCTGGATCTGCTGGATCTGGTGGACGCTGCATGAAGGTCTTGTATTTCTCTTCTGCATATGTAGTTTCCACATCACTCTCAGTATCCGGTTCCATATGTGTAACTTTAGCAGGTACTTCTCCAGTACTGTCGATATCCATCTGTTCCCTTGGGCAGTCTTCTGGGGCCTGCTGTTTGATCACACCGTCAAGATATTGTAGGAGTCGGTGTTTAAACTCTTCATCTGAAGACATTCTGTCTCTCATTTCCGTTGGTGTTCTGTAGCCTTTCAACCACACTATCATGTGTAAATGAAGAGTACCTACAAGGCAATAATAAACTGTTTAAGGAAACTATCACTGATTTTGATATGATACATGTATAATATTACCAAAGATAGCTATGGTACACATTAGCAGACCTTAGCATTCCATGTGCAGTACCATATAAGCCAGGAAATGTTGATTATATATTTTCTCAAAGAAGGCCACTGTTCTGAAGATATAGGTCACAGTGACCTCGTTCAGGTAAACACACAGGAGATCATAAAAGTACCCACATATTTAATAGAAAATGAAATCTAACTCGAAAGTAAACAGTGCAAAACAGTGTAAACAGTGCAAAACAGGTAGACAGATGGATGGACAGACCGGAAGAAGCAAATATGTACGCACCTCTCCCCTGTTCTTCTACGCATCCATAGTATCCTGATAAATCTCCGAGCACACCTCCGCCATCTTTACCATACCGCAAGAGACACTCTATGACAGCATCAATCACTAACTTGAAGAATCTGTGGGATAAATAGTGTTATTTTTTTATTTACTGATTTATTCAATGGATGGCACATATCCACATTATGTTATTGTAAGGTGAAAGGTCAATTTGACCTATAAATTGCATTATTTGACCTTTAGATGACATTGCCTACTTAATTCTGAGTGAAGTAGTCCAAAGTCATCCAAGTATTCTCCCATAGACAACTGATAGGTAAACGGTCAATTCAACCTACTAATTGGCATTGACCTACTTAATTTTGGGTTAATGTACTTCCCAAAAAGTAAGTCAAGGTCATCCAGTACGTTTCTATGAGTTACAGTACTGTAGCATGTATATGGAGGACATTTTGACTTAAAAATATCCACATACGGACTGACGACAGGGACGAGTAAAGCAATAGGTGGGCTATAAAGTAGACAAAACAACAGAACACAAATTGTAATATATAATTCTAGTTTGCATATGATAAGATTGCTTTCTTACTTGGCTGCTTCTACCGGATTCTCTGCAACTATCTTTGCACGGTCTACTGCTGAAGGTACAGAGTCAGGCAAATTGGCATCAATGTCAATATCCTTTCCTGCTAGATAGCACACTATTGGGGAGTGAATGTCAGCTGAAAAATATATATTCATGCTTTATTAATTAACGACAGAAAAATTTCCTGTGAATAGTTGGCATATTAAAGTTGTGTAAGTGACAATATGAACATAATATTCACAATAGATCATATTTACCTGGGTTTATTGTCATAAAGAAAGCTGGCATACCAAGCTCAATCTGAAAAGTATAAGATTATAATAGATCATCAAGTTTTCTGATAAGACTCTTTTGATCTCGGTCAAATATGGGTCTTTGTTCAATCCGAAATAGTTCTGGAATCCTCAGAACCTCCTCTATCCAGCTGTAATAACAGTGAGGGCGCTTATAGGGGTGAGGCTCTTATTAGACTGATTATCGTATTTGGAAATGTCAAGCTGTACAACAAACAGGGACTATTTAACTATCAATAATTTATACAAAAGCAAGATATTGTTGGGAGAAAGTACAATGTACATGTAATATATTTACCATCATTGAATGGATCTCACTCCTGAAGCCTTGCTTTGCATACTGAGAACCTCTGATGTTAGCACCGACAGCATGCATCTCGTTCATCAGTTTCTGCACGGAAGGGTTGGAGACCCTTGTTTCACCTGCAGCAAGGGCGTCAACAGCTGCAGATAGCTCCTCCTTGGAAATATTGGATATTGCTTGCGCATCCTGGGACAGCTTTGATCTCCTCACTCTCAGTGATGTTTGTAATGACACCTAAATATTAGTGTTGGTAGGATTAATCGATTATTGAATCCATTTTAAATTAAAAACGATTTCGCTTTTGGTTTCATTGTATTCGATTAATTGTCATGTACATCGGACAATTACAGACAAAGTTTTGGAGGAAAAGGCCGAAGTCTGGCTAAAAATATTGTGAAAACTTGAGATAGGTGGAGTTGCACAGCAGTATATGCACTCATTTTCGCACCTATAGTGTGTATACTTCACACTTGCGTCCATGCTGTTACTGTTACTAAAGGTATGATGTTATTTGATCAGTTTATGTCATTTCAGTTGAAGAAAACCCTGGAATATTGCATATCATTTTGTAGCATTTTTAAAATCGAATTTATTCGATCATCATTCGTTTTTCTTCAAAGATAATCGAATCTAATAATGACCAGCGAATCTCAAAATATATATTATTATGCAAGGAATATATTATATTGAAATGTTCATATTGTCCAATAAACTTGAAGATGAGAAAATATTAACATTTTGTTAAAATTTATAGACCATTACCTCTCGTTTCTGCAGAACATTGAATACATGGATCAGGAATGGGACTGCTTGTCGGAATTTTCTATCATGGAATGACATAAGGTGCCTAATCCACAAGTCCATTGAGACCTTAACCTTTCGTGGAGCCTCCGGTCCTCCCATGTTGTAGGGGAAAAGATGGAAATAGCCACCAGTCCTACCGGTATAGAGGTGTAAATAACAATTTTATAATCAGGGAGCAATTCAATTAGAGGAGTGACAATTATTTTTTTGTTCGGCGGAATTTTTTAATGCAAATGTCTGATGTAGGTAGGAAAAAAAATTAAAAATAAAATACCCTGCTCATACAATGTCGGAGACTGGAAAAATAAAAAAAAAAATTTGACGTAGCTTACATTCATCTCTCATATTAGAAAAATTGTCACTTTTATCTTGCAATAATAAGGCTAATTGTTATAAATGTGATAGACAGATTATAACTTAGGGAATAATATTCCTATCGAACGTATCTCATCTGAGAAAATTTGCAACTATTGATGTGTCTTTCACGATTAACACATCCAAACTGAATGCTTTAATAACATGTGGTTTCAAATAAGATACCCAAAACTGGGCCAAAAGTACATAAACCTAGGAATGTTAAGAACATTAAATTTGAAACTAATAGTACAGATATCATATGCATCATAGACAGGAGTAACCAAGCTATCCTGTATATCTGTAGCTAGTTGGTTCGATTTTCTAGAAATTTGAGAAATAAAATATTTAATCTCAAATCTTTTTGTCCAGATCTTGAAAGATTTCAATCTAACTACCATGTTCAAAGAAAGCAGATTCTTAGCTTTCCTATGGTATACTGGACTTGTAATTTGGTTAAGGGGTTCAGAATTTAGGTCCAGTTTATTCCCACAGAATTTTTTCTCCAAGAATCCATCTTGCAATATCGGCGGATGAAATAAAAATAAAATTTTCATTCCAATATCGGCCAATATTGGTGTGACCTTATGTACTAAAATAATTGAAAATGTATAATGAATGCTCACCACATATCAGGGTTGTTATACTCAGTACATGGTTTAGAACCATGTGGTACAAGTAAAGTACTGCTACTGTCCTCTTGGAGTTTTTTGGCAGCAGCAGAGAGGTAATCCTGTGTGGAGACAGCTGTAACATCCATATCAATAACACCACTGGACTCCATAATGATGGCAACATCATCAGGTGCTGCAGCTTCATCCCCAGTATTGGGCACAGCTTCAGCCAAAACAGTATCTGTGTTTGTTGCAGTGTATGCAGACTTTTCTGCAGAATTGGCATCAACATCAGTAGAATGGACTAAACATTGCCATATGCTGGATGGGATATCATCAGTAGGGAGTTTTTCTAGATTTTCACTAGAAATATTTATATCCTTGTACTGCTGATGGATTTTGGCCAAACATTGAAGTGCTGATTTTACTTTTGATTTTCTGACCTGAAAAATCTTTTTCAGTTGCTGTTTTGTTGGTAATTTGTTTCCAATGAAAACCACTTTGATGACACTATTTAGAGAATCCACATTCAATGGCAGGAGGTTTGTAATTGCACTGGTATCTTGGGGGAAAGTTATGCTATTTCCCTTAATAGCCAGCTGACCTGTACCTGGACCTGAAATTAAGGTTAATTTTACGATACACATCTTGGTGCGATATGCTGATATAAGCAGTTTTTCTGGTATAGTCAGATCCTGAAGCTCTGGAGGAGTAGTCCCAAACTGGAATCCATTAGCTAAACTGAATTTGGGTAATGAGTTGGTCTCCAGACTCTTCTTGCAATCACCACAACAGGAAACAATATCACCAGAAACCCCTTCAGTTACCAGTATGAGGCCTAAGTGTTTATACTCATCAAGGACTACAGGTTGGCTGTCTTGTGAGATTAATTCTTTGTTGGGTAAGTTATCTATGTGATATTTAATGATGTCATTTTTTTCCTCACCACAGATACTGCAAGTATGGGTTTTCAGATTTTCTGAAGATGTGCACTGCCTGTATTCAGATATACATTGTTTCTTAATCTCATCAGTTATTGGCTTTGGCCATGTAGAAGCACCTTCTGAAGTAGTATCGTCCTGTAATAACTTCTTCCTTTGATTATCCAATTGCCTTTTTCTAGCCTTGCGTATGCTATCCAGTTGGCTTGCTATTTTGACTTTCCTCTCATCTCTTCTCAGTTCTGCTTTACTTTTTTTAATCTGCTGCCTAATGGCTGTATTTTTAACTGGGTTTTTCCTAGCATTTGCCATACAGGCTTTTGTTTGCCTTCGTATGGTAGCCCCTTTGACCGGATCCTGTCTGGCTTTTGCCATGGCTGAACTGGTTTGTATTCTGATAATAGCCCCTTTGGTCGGATCCTGTCTGGTTTTTGCCTTGTGCCTTCTTGTTTGTTCTCTAATGGCATCACCTTTATCTGGATGATGTCTGGATATAGCTTGCCTTTCTCTATCTTGTTCCCTGTTATCAGTTACTGTGCCTTTATCAGTAGTATTTGAGGAATGAGCGATATCAGATGTCTAAAAGTCAAAAATAATAATATTGTTTTACAAGTAGATGATGAAAGAATAATGTTACTTAGGTTATAAATATCAATTTGGATACAAGAATGTTTAGGCATTACGGGAAGATACTAATTATTGGCAACATATGTAGGAATTGTATGAATGTTTATGTTATATAATATTTAAAACTTAATAATTTTATTTACATATTTATTTTAAATAGAGATTTCTATGTGAACTCACATGGCTTTCCGTTTTTTGGTCCCTGTAGAGAGTTTTCTTTTCTTGATTTCTTGTATGAACACTTTTTTTCTTGACTTTATGCATATTGAAGGTCAGACACGCAGTTCTGTAACAACAGTGAGTTGATGAATTACTGTACATTACACAGTAAATGATTACCGAAGCCAGTCAGTCAAATTTGGACTACACTTTGACCTGAAATAGCCCAATGGGCTCCAATACCCCTCGGTTATCAGTTGTCAGAACTCAGCAATCATGCATTGCATAAAATGTGTTTTCAGAACTTGGACAACACTATGCTGGATATCAATAATGTGATCTCTCATCTCAGAAACACATCTAGCATGAGCTAATTCTCAGCTCTAAATATATATGTATGCTTACTCTTCTGTATAGCTCATAATCAAATCAAGTTATTTGATATTGGAAATATCAAGGTCAATCATCTTCAATAATTTTTCTGTCTGTTCTACCTTAATTGCATATGGAACATGAAATTGAAGAATTTAGACTCAACATATAGAATTTGATCTCAAGGTCAGTGATATTCGATAGACTCCAAGCATATGTACACATCTGATCAGATTATAAATTAATGGCGTAATTACCTTGTTGGGAAATAGCTTGGTATATATCCTCGATGGAAATAAGTTCCTGGATTCATATATGTACATGACGTTCCTCACCAATTAAACATTGTTTTAAAGTTTGCACTACAAACCAACGAACTAATATACATGTATGATCTTCTATCTCAATTCAGCCATTATTTCAAATCCTTCTGGTAGAACTTTGTCTCCAAGCAGACATATATGCTCACCATACATTGCAATCAGTTTTAGATTTAAAGAAAAAATAAAATAAACTTTGCTGAGTGGTCTGAATTTTTAATTGCTGATACGCTAGCTTTATGCCCAATTCAGCGAAACTTTGGGCAACTTCAATTGAGAGTTTTTTTATTTGTGTTATTGACGTGGGTAACGAGAAATATTAGTAGCTGTGGCCTTGAAGATTAAAACAGTATTGAATATTCTGTTGAAAATTAAAAGTGATGGAATTGAATGAATAGTTTACCAGTTACTGTGCTGATGTGAATCTGTGACACACCAACACACTCCGTGGCAGTGATTCTGTATCCCTTAATCAAGGAATCAAAATGGATCAACATTTGAAATGACATAATTACACATGTAATGTTTTTGTTTAAATTATATCCCAGTGTGATATATATAGTCAATATTCAAGAAGCACCAAAAAAAAAAAAAAAAAGAGAAGTACGTGCTCCTATTTTCCCATAAATTCTACCCAAAGAAAATAAATTAAGACCCTTTAAACATGCCGTCAATGCCAGATGTTGAGTTTTATACAGCTGTAGATCAGGGCTGCACCGGCTGACTTAATTGGTTGATGTAGGATATTTCATCATCAGTGGCAATTTGACCTAAATTTGAAGCCTGCATGATTTGGTCTGTGATGAAATGTTTGGATGTGAAATAGGATACACGTTAAAAGCCACAGTTTACATATATCTATAACAATATACTGAATTGTGTGTATTAAGAATGGCAAGTTGCCTGGTAATAGCAGTGTAGATAAATGCACTAACAAATGATGGAAAATTAGCATTTCCTATTTCATTATCCCATCACGTTTTGTACTGTGTTATATATGCAGTGAAACATACAGCCAAGGTTTCCCAATGGGCATGACAGTGCACTCGCTGAGCTATCAATAAATAATAATAAAAATAATTATAAATCAAATTTTAATCAGAATTCGGTCAACTCAGAACTTGCTGGTAACAATGCCCTAATGCACGTTCATGCCAAAAATCAAGGTTCTAATGGCAACGGTTCTCCTTATTTTGCCGACGAAAGGATTCGGATGGACTGACTCACTCACTCATTACCGGACAATTTGCGATCTGTAGCCTACTTCGTAGGAAAAAACAATTACGGATGGCATATCCCACCACTGTGTATACAGTGAAACATACAGCCAAGGGTTCCCAATGGGCATGACAGTGCACCCGCTGAACTATCAATAAATAATTAAAAAAATAATTATAAATCAAATTTTCATCAGAATTCGGTCAGCTCAGAACTTGCTGGTAACAATGCCCTAATGCCCGTTCATGCCAAAAATCAAGGTTCTAATGTCAATGGTTCTCCTTATTTTGCCGACGAAAGGATTCGGATGGACTCACTCATTACCGGACAATTTGCGATCTGTAGCCTACTTCGTAGGAATACAACTTTCTACATTCACCGTCTTCTGGAATAAAAGTTTCAACAGGTCAATGTGGAAGAAAAGTTTTAACATATGTTGAAATTTTTGCACATAAAATAAAACTTTTCTAATTAGGTATAAAACATTTCCAGATATTTGAAATAAATGATGACTTACCACATGAGCAGTGTGACTAACGTCACAGGACCTACGAAGTACAGTAGGCATTAGGACTCGAACGCGAACTGAAATCCCCACCCCCAGTTGAAATCCTGCCTATATTAAGATGGGCACCGCCCAGTAATCGCCAGTGATTTTCATCAAAAAGCACCAGAAATTTTCATCAAAAGTAGGTCAGCTCAGAACTTGTTGGTAACAGTCTCCTAATGCGCCTTCATTCCAAAATAAATAACGATCGCCCATTTAATTTTACAATTTTTTAATTAAAGGAAACAGATTGAATAATATAGGTTCAGTAGATTTCAAGCTTTACGTGTGAAAATACATTTACATCTCTTTAATGGTTTTCAGTGCCCTTGTACAGGATCAAAACAACTTTTTGAATCACATTATTTTCCCAACAATACAACAAATTTTTATATATAGTACTATAGTAGAAAGGTAGCATTTATGTAGTTTACGGTAATTCAACTCAAGACCAACACCTTCTCTGCACAAGATAATAATGATTCTATGTCATTCTCCTAAGCATAACCGGTACAAAGACATACAGTGGGACAGGGTATTTTTAGCTCTGGGTAATTTGACCTGAATTTGAAGCTGATGTGGCCAATGTGAAATAGGATACACGTTAAAGGCTACAGTTCACATAACAATATACTGAAGTGTTAATTATCAATCTAATTTAAATCAGAATTATTTCAGATCAGAACTTGCTGGTAACAATGCCCTAATGTACGTTCATGCCAAAAATCAAGGTTCTAATGTCAACGGTTCTCCTTATTTTGCCGACGAAAGGATTCGGATGGATTCATTACCGGACAATTTGCGATCTGTAGCCTACTTCGTAGGAATAGCATCGTAAAATTATCAAGGTCACTTGTGTTCTTCCCTTAATTGTCACGCACCACTAAGCAGATAAAATTCTAGTGTTTTTCTCCCATCAATGAAAACTGCCCGGACATCCCCCCAACCTCCCCTCCCCCCAACACACGCACACACACACACACACACACGATATCCCCCCCGCACCCCACCTCTCCCCGGATTTCAAGCGTAAATCGCAATTTTGAAACGGCGCGAAAAGCTCCATCTTAAATAGTCGGGTTCCCAACTCCCATCATGCTTCACGAGTTTCCCGTAATGGGAGTTAGGTATTGGCCACCGAATGGCGGCCTCCAGCGGGAGATTCAACATGGCGGCTGCCCAGGTTATAGGCATAGGACGATGTCAACTTCGCCGTTTTTCTGGTAAGTTTATTACCGGCAATTTATGCCGTCGGGATACAACGATTCCTTGTACACCACTCGTCATTTCTGTATATCGCAAAGCATTTGCCGGTCAATGATTCATGTCGCAGCAGTCAAAATAGCCCATGTTGTTGTTGTTGTATGCAATAACATGTGCAAGGTAAATGTAGGCCTACGCACTGGGGGAGGAAAACGATCTCAAAATTCGCCCAAATACAAACACAGTGGACGATGCCCTATTTTTGTCGATACAACTTTCAAGTTGTCACTTAAAGTTGTAACTTTTGACACTGACATTATCCAACCACCTGGGTTTTTTTTGGGGGGGGGGGGTATTTTATTTCAGGTTGCATTTCTTGGGATGCATTTGATTTTTATATTTATTGTTTCTCAAAACTCATGTACCGGTATGTCTTTGCTAATTTCCATAATCTTTACAATCCTCCGGTTTTTGTCAAAATATATCCAATTGCCCGAATATTTTTAATAATAAATTCTATCTTAATGATTATGCACAATGTCTGTACATGGGTTCGTGTACCGACTGGTATCACTGTTCCTAGTATCTAATATTCTCAAATCATATGAATTTCCATTTCAATTTTCATATCTGTACCATACTAAATTTTCTGATTCTGCAGTAGCTGTACATTTTTCAGCAGAGTGAATTAAAATTAATTATTGAATATACCCAATGAATTACTGGACTCAAGTCTTAAGTTTAATCTACCGCTGTTGACAAACATATGTTTGCAAAATTTTGTGGCAGTTTATTGGCAGCTGTTGCCCATGACACAAACTTGTCACAAATCTCTTGGGAGTAATGCAGTTTAAAATCGAGCTGGTATGTTGTATGTTGTTCCTAAATACACTAGTCTTCATGTCTGCACACTTCATCGATCATTGATTAAAATGGATTGCTTGTTACTATAGATGAACATGCTTTATACTAAGTCTATGTCTATCTTACATGTATATGCACTGAGTAATTAGAATAATATATTTTATAGAGAGCTTAATTTAATAGTGACTAATCTATTGTTATGTATGAAACAACCCATTGAACAGAGACACATCAAGACCTATCACATCAGCAACTATCGACATAGAGAAACTTGGAATTAGTGTGCTGGGGGAAGGGTGATGAATACAGTGATAATGTTAAAATGTAAATTCAAATGAAAATTAACCCATCAGAAAAACTGCAAATGAAAGAACAATTCAAACAGTGTCAATGATTTTTTTCAACTGAGACAAAGTAAAAAGCATTTTACATTTGTGGTTTCTTTTAATTTATTGTTTAGAAATTGTTCTGATATGATGTACTGCTAGAATAAAAGATCAGTTTTCCCCATGATAACTTTGTTCCCTTTTAATTTGGTACCAATTTCAATTAACATTTTATATGGTCATTTATCATTTCCATTTCTTTATTTACAGGCAGTCATCTTTGGCCATTGCTTCAACACCATGATAGTTTCCAGTATTAATTCCACTGGTATGTATGAACAAATTTCACACATACATGATATATTATTTAATTAGCCCAGTAAAATCTCAATGATACATAATCATGACAATTAAAGAAGTCTGAGCAGACACATGTATTAAGTATCAAACACTATTCTTTATTTTTCTTGTTTTTACATGTCATACCCAATCAACTGATCCAAATTTATCATTTGCCTACAGGCAACAGTAGTACATCATATAACAATTTTGGCTTTCATCTCTGAACGCTCTTTCCATCAGCAAATGATCCTAATAATTTGGCAAATGCAAATTATTTATCCGGCCACATAATCTCAGTTGCAAAATATTCATTTCATAAGTTACAAGGACATTGGAAATAATATACTATATTACAACTTTTTATTCTTGTTCAATTTCTAGGTCATAATCAGGTGTGCCAGTTTGATGATTGCAGTACAACTACATGTCACCTTCATGGGCATCCACCAACCTTTGTCAGTCCTGAGGCACCAGCTTGATGGAACTATTGTCTGAATTCCAGCAAATGAAAAGTTGTAATAATATAGAACAAATAATAAATAATACTATCTGATAGTTATGTTTCTTGCTGGTCCACATTAGTGATGTATTCAGTATTCTACAATATATTAGAGACCATGATAAGACTTAATCACAGTCAATATGTATCATATAGTGGTAAATGTCTTAGAGACCCATACAGTTGAACATTGATATAAGCTCACATAAATATGATGTTGCAAAAGTCCACTTGCTTATCTCACTTACATGTATGTTGATTATTGTGATTGAATCCAACACCCTTCAACAGCTTAAGGAAAAAATATCATGATTTCAGATGACACTAAGGTAAGCCAACCACATAAGTGACAAAACTGGGTACATAGTGAATTTCAGGAGTTAGCATAGAAAGGTAAGTGAACATCAGAGGCACGAATCTGTTATGTAATTTATCATCTTAACTCAAAATAAATAAAGCGACTACTGCAATACGATACATAGTGTATTCTTCTTGTGTTCTTCTGTATGTGGTTGACATGTGGTTGACATGTACAGATTTTGAATAAAAGAAATTTCTATACTTGGAAAATAATCTTTGTGTCTGGTCAAAGATCCCAAGAAATTTTATTTTTTATTTTGAATATGCAGAGTCATAGGATCTGATATCAAAACTATTCCAACAGCTAACAGCATTTTACAGACACATTCAATGTTGGCATCAAGGGGAAAAATTATGCTGAAAATTTTGTGGAAAAAGTATCTGCATTCACCATGTTCACACAAACCCAAAACTAACAGCTTCTAATCTTTTCCATCAAAATAATTCAAGCTTGGACCGCTACCAATCAAAACTAGTTGGCAGAGATTTGATAAACTTGTGATCAATGGGTAATTGGTTTG
The DNA here is from genome assembly GCA_036873755.1 of Hanleya hanleyi. Taxonomy (NCBI): domain Eukaryota; kingdom Metazoa; phylum Mollusca; class Polyplacophora; order Lepidopleurida; family Hanleyidae; genus Hanleya; species Hanleya hanleyi. The sequence goes on from JAVTVY010009096.1 coordinate 17,572, forward strand.
ATACATGTAGAGACCAGTAGTGTATTGGTGGCCTGATCTGAACTATCAAGAATCATAATACATATTAATACGAAGTGCGACATCATATGTCACAAGTCTGACTAAATCCTACTACTGCCCGGTGTTGTATATTACATTTGTAACATGCACTTTCTGTTAATTTTCGTTCCCCAAGGAGGGAGGGAAGAGAGAGGGGAGGGGGTATTGCTGAAATAGTTTTGCGAGTGTCCAGTGTGCTAACAATAGCTTTGCCTCAGTTCAGTATGATATATGCCGAGTCTATTTTCAACAGCAGCTTACCTACTTTAATTCTTAGACAAAAGACTCCCCAGGCAGAACGATAGGTACAATAATGCATGAATCCTGGATGAAATTTACAGTTTGTACTTTTCCTAATTCCCATCCTATGGCTACAGTGTGGAGAAAGGTTTAATCAGTGATATTTGGATTTTTTTTCAAATTATGTTCCCAAAATTACCTTCAATGTTAGCATAATGGTCCCCTTCTTCACATAAGTTGATGCAATTTATCGCTAGTTAAAAATATTCCCCATGCTGTAGATACAGGCAGGAGACAGGTAGATCACAGACCACAAGTTTACACTGGAGTTGGGCATCAATGCACCTGTCTAAGAATTAAATTTGGAAAGGGGAGATTTGGAGAGCATGATGTGGAGATGTTGGACTGTCATACTTCCATGTATCTGATATTATCCACAAAATCCCATTCTACATATCAATATTGTTACTATAACAATTCTTAACTTCATGTGACTAATCCAGTGCCCCAAATAGTACTTGCAATTCTTTTGAGTCAAGGAATAATGCCTGGCATTGCTGTTGAGCTAGAAACCGTCCTTGATAAATTGTCCGCCTGCCTGACACACACAAGTATTACTGTGCAGGTGGTCATTTACATGTGTAAAAGTCTGTATGCCAGATTTGTAGCTGATATCCAGTTTGAACTGTAATACATCCTCTTGTGTCCTGTTGTATCATCTTGCATCGATAAAGTGCTGATGTGGCAAGAATCTGTGACCTGCAGGTTGGAAAACAATGATATACCAGTTCATTTTATGGTGTCAGAACTCCTATGGAAAACATCATTACCGGTACATGATAAGTCGAGGGCAAAATTAGAGAATGTATACTATGAAAACTTAATCCAGTCTATGTAGAAAGCAAATCATGAAAAATGAAAAAAAAATTGATGGATCTTAATTGGCCATGAATGGATTGTAACTCAACCATGTTTATTTAGTGGATTTAGTCACATATAAGCATGACAAGAAGCTGTGAATTAGTATATGATTGTATTACATGAATAACCTCTCAATGGAGCAATGTTTTGTTGAAGGAATTCATATCGTAATCAACCAGTAGCTGTATTTTGAATAAAGAAGTTGTTCCATAAGTTTGCGGAAGAAATAGATCCCAATTAGAAATTTAAAAACGTGGCCTACTCAATTGCTTTCCTTTTTAGCTCGCCGTATACGAAGTAGGCGAGGTATTGGGAGAGAGAGGGGGAAAGTGGCGGTGTTGGTGTCGGTGTCGGTGTTGGTGTTGGTGTCGGTGTCCGGTTAGGTTTTTATGTTTAGGCTGGACTTAGAAAGTTTTCTGGGTTGATCTTTGTTGTTTAGGCTGGACTTCTTATTAGGCATGAGATGCAGTGTACATTGTATATACAGTCATACATACCAAATCACATACAGTATATTCCTTTATAGTATTTACTAATAGTTTTTGACATTATTTTATTTCAGAAGTACAATATCAAAATAACTGGCGGGGAAATCCCGCAGTACCGAACCCCATTTAGTTTTTAATTTCGTGTCGCCTTAAATGAAGGACGCCATTTTCTTAAATTTTATCAAATTCTCGTTGACCCTGAAGCTTTTGCACAACCATATCTGTGTCCCCACATTTAACTTACTATATTAATTAAAAGTGAGTTTGAATCAGTTTGTGAGCTCAGTCTTTACCCGTGCACATTATTATGGAGCAGTACAGTATGATTGGACACAGTTGTCATTGCATTCTTTTATTTGCATACAAATGTGAAGGTTCACCACAGTGCAAGTGTCCCATTGCATGCTTGAAATGATAGATTTAGTCCTACTATTGCACTGTTATTAGCTTTGTTTGTTCACATATCATCACACAAAGTTACACCAAGAACGTGCTCAAAATTGCACACCTATTGTTCCTAACTATACATAAACATGTATTCATCAGATCTATGCAATGGGATGTGTAGGCTTATTTTTGAAAAAAAATGTAATCTTTATTGGTAGTTATATAATATAGATCCTCCTTCACTCCAACCTCAACATCACTAAATATAGAAATCATATTTCTTAATAAATTTATTATTTTAAATGATGTGCATTGCCAATGATGTGCAACCTCAAATGATGTGCCATCCTGAAGGGCTCGATCTTTTTGCGAAGCTGCATATATCTCTTATATGTGATACTAACCTATTAGGTAGGAGATACAGTGTACATTGTAGGTTTATACTTGGTATAAGAACGCACAAGACAAAGCCTACAATAGCCTGTCTGAGCTCAACAATGCGTCTAGACGTGACCCTTTTCAGCTGCACAAAAGCCTCAACAATGCGTTCTTACACCAAGTATCGACCTGTTACATATACACAAACACGTCAAATCAACTACAATATATTCCTTTATAGTAATTACTAATAGTTTAATGGCGTTATTTCATTTCAGAAGTACAATATTAAATATTAACCCCTGGTGGTTTGGAATTTTGTGTCGCCTTTAATGAAGAACACCATTTCCTTCAATTTTGGTATCGAATCCCATTCCTCGTCATGATTTAACCTAAAGCTTTTGCACGAACCATATTTGTCCAGGCATTTCACACTCACATCTCAGACCAAATTTCAATTGTACATGTATTCATAATTTTTGGAAAAAAGGGTAATCTTTATTTCAAGTTTTATAATATAGCTCATCTTTCAATCCAACTTCAACATCACTGACAAAGAAGTCAAACTTTTATTGCAATATGTATTGTCATTGCCAGTGATGTGCAACCTGAAGGGCTCGATCTTTATGTGAAGCTGCATGTTATTGACAATACCCAAAAGGCGAGCTGCCGGGTTACACATAACCCTTGTTAACAATATACAAAAATATATATATATTTTTTTTTCATCAATAACTATTATGATGGTGAATGTGCAGACTTGAAATATCGTATAATTATAGTATTCATATTATAGTATCTTGATATTATAAAATACCATAGAATCATAATATTAGTAGGGTGAATACATACCTGGTACCAGCTGGATTAGGGATTTTGTGGCATTATGTGTCACAGTGTGGCTGCAAATAAATGGAGAGAAAAGGATTTTGGTACAATGTTATATTTATATGGTGTAACGGTAAAAGTAACCTTAAACAAAACTTAGCATAACAAATATGTGGGGAGTGGTGCCAACTTTATGTACTGCAGCCCATAATCAGTCAAATTGACTGCTTACTAGCTGGAAGATGGGAAACCCTTACAGCTGGTACAGAGATGCATGTGGTTTGAGAAACAGCAAACTATGATTTGATGCTTATTAAATCTTTTATACATGAAATACATCCGAAGTTGCACCCCAAACTAAAATACCACGCCACGCCCCCCTCCTTCAATGAAATTGAATTGATTCACAGAAGTTAGGATTTTTCTTAAAAAATCCAGGCCGCTGATAACTTCAAATACTTGATAATATTATCAGAAAATATAAGTCGTCCATTGTATTGGTATTTGGGCGCTTTTTGAGATAGTTTTCTTTCTCAAGTGAGTGCATTTACCTCGCAGTCGCACATGTTATTGCATGCAACAACAACAACATGGGCTATTTTCACTGCTGTGACATAAATGATCAACCGGCAAATGCTTTGTGATATACAGAAATGACGAGCGGTGTACCAGGAATCGCTACATCATGACGGCATAAATTGCCGGTAGTAAACTTACCAGAAAAACGGTGAAGTTGACGTCGTCCTATGCCTATAACCTGGTCAGCCGCCATGTTGAATCTCCCGCTAGAGGCTGCCATTCGACGGCCCGTGCCAGACTCCCATTACGCCGGTGCATTATGGGAGCTGGGTACCGGACTACCTGCCTGCCTGCCTGACGAGAGGAGCGACTTGCCTCAATTCTACCAGATCTACCTCACCAGCACCCAACCGCTTACACGTAGGTAATAATATATCCCCCCAATTTCCTTTTGAGACAAATCCTTATTCGTTTACTGGAACGCGTCAAGTTTTACCGGTAGTGAGAACCGGAAATATTTTTGGAAATACTCAACGGTATCGCTGCAACTGCAAGTTCGGTATGTCAATCATTGTGGAGCGACGACAGAAAGAGACACAATTGAGGTGCTATCATTTCAGCTATTAAATGTGAGAACATCGTTTGATACAATCATGCGAATTTAGTAAGCATCAAACTCAATTTGACGAAGTTGCTCTTGACAATTCTTGTGATGAGTGAATGCTCCAAATCAACTTGCTTTGATCCGACGTATTTCCGACAAGGGGTATCTTCTTCCAACATTCACATGATACACGAAAGCTGTCCCACATTGTGTACAGTTAACATCGATTACCATATTAAAGGAGAGTGTATTTTCAGTTCTACATCGTACAGGAAATGATATATAGTTCTCTAAACTCCTTGCGCTATTTTCTTCTGACAGATTTGCCATAGGCTGGGGTTAAGAGATGTTAAGCTTCAATAATCGCGTAATTTCCGAAACCACACAGCGTCATGGGTACCTTGATTAGATATAGATATCTTAAAATAGCATATAGCACAGCATCTATGGATCCCTGAATACATTTTTCCTTGTTATGGATACTTTCATTCCATTTGTTTTCGAGAGACTACCACTGGCCCCAATTTCTGCTTAGAGTCATGTGATGTAACTTTGTTCATGCACAATATGACAGAACAGCAGAAGTGCATAATGAACATGTTGAATCATAACCAACAACACAACATGATGATGCCTACATGCCGATATCCCTAATGACATTATCCAGTCAATTTTGTGACCGGATCTTCTCTTAAATGCAGAATGATGGATGGATAAGTTCGGGCACTCCATCGTGATACAATGGGCACTGGTCATGCAGAGCACGCAGTGCAACCCTTTCTCCCACTCCATCTTAATAGGTTCCCTGAAAAGGGGGGGGGGAAGCACGGAATAAGACACCACATCCTTATGAATACCCTAAAACTATACAGAATATTGATAAATTGATAACTACAAACCTGATCTGTCACATTTGGGAGTTTTGGTATACCTGCCACTTTCTATTTCTTTCTATGTGTACAATTGCTTCCTGGGAAATTCTCAATGTTTTAATTGCAATTAAAAAATCCAAGCACAATAAATTCAAACAGCTGAAAAGATGCCTCCTTCAAAATGGAATAATTGGAAGAACTGTTGCTGTCTATTCTTATTAACAAGAAATCTAATTTATTGAAGAATAATATTAATTTTATTTTCCCTTCTATAGCACACTAAATCAGCTGACAAATATGTCTTACATAAGGTGGAGTAAATTAATTTGAAGAATTATGGCTGCTGTCATAGCTGTAGAAAGATTAAGAACTGCTAATTTCATTGTAAAGTAGTGAAACTGTTGGAGGGATGATTATTTTTTTAACAGTTTTGATTATGATATTCAAGTATATTCATCATATTTTCATCATTATTAAAATTTCCGAAAGCATTCAAATATTTCTCCAAGCTATTCAGAAGCAATAGACAAATCTTTATCCAGTTTGGATTAATATGCTAAGGCAAAATGTGGTTTCCCATTCAAGAAGTTTAAACAATTTTTTTGAACAAATCTCACCTGTTTACATAAATTCTAATAGAAGCTGGTCAGGATATAGTTTGCACATTCACCTGTTTGTCCTGCTCAAGAGACCTGCTAGTAGTAGTTTCAATTAGGGAAGATGTTTTCAAGTGCAATTCGGTGAGGAAGATACTATACAAAACATAACAAACTAAAATCCTCGCCCTAGTACAATGTGAGAAGCAAAATAGGTATAATAGTGCAACTACGTGGTTCGGGAAGGTTTGTAAGAGATCCATTCCTGCTGATTGTTAATTCACCCTCCCTCTAAAGGGTTATTTCATTGCAAATGCATAATTGATGGAAAAAGACTACATATACATGTAATCATTTTGGTGATACAGATAGCCATGTTTCTCTGTGTGTTGTGATGAGAAATTATCAACTTCTCATAAGATAAACAGAACACTGAAATGCAGTAAGCTGGTGAGTTAAATTTTTTGTAAGTGAACTATACCGTCTCAGTTGGATCTTGAGGGTAATAATGCCTTGTATAAGAACTTATATTTCTTAACACTGCATCATAGAGAGAGGAATCATTTTTCTTGATAGGTTTTAACACTTGGCGCAACACCAAATCTTGTTTCGTGCATGTAAAATTCAAGAAGCTTAAGTTGAACTATTTTCATTTCTTCCGTGAAATAGTTTCAAGAACTACAAATCCAGTAGCATAGATGACTATTCCGCATATAGTTTGTCAAAATTTACAGATGATTCACCCAGCATCATATATCAACACATAACTTAGCTAAAACAGATGCACCGTGAACAGCGGTCCGGCTGAACGCTATATTGAGTGACAGCTGTCGTCAATACAATGTTGCCATTTCTGCACGTGTGTCATTCAGCAGAACAATCACAGTGGTTTGGGTCGTGTGTATTTGTCGGGTGACATAAACAGTGTATTTCATTCAAATGTAAACATAGGGACAAATAATTTCACAAATGATAGTTTCCGAAACCATCCAACTCTGTAGCCTATTCACTTGCCATGATAATTCTATATTATCTCACAGCCTGTGTCTACGGGTTGAAAACCCCGTACGATATTGTGAAACATGCATATCTTGCAATCTACCGATCTCACAATCTTGAGCTAAGCAAAAGCTACATTTTATATATCACATCCTTTCCAACCCGAGTTCGACAACATTCAATATTCAAGAATTTTATTGTACGAGACACTCAGTGCTGAGCAGAGTACAACGAATGACATATAACATTGCCAAATTTCAAATTTGAACAATGAAGTATACATAACAAAGGAAATATATACATTTAGCTATATCGAGGTCTATTTGCGAGATCATATTAATGAAAGAAGCATTTATTGAAGATATAAGAAATATAAATATGTCTCTATCTGATAAGTTGTCAAAAACCGAGTAAGTTGCCTCGATGACATGAGATGCTCAAAAACTTGAAACTTACATGTATGTGTATCTTCCAAAAACCGGAAGTATTTTAAATCTTCAAGGCGATCGAGTTTGAGACTGCAATGTTATAAGTCCTATCTTAGCTAGCACCAGTCCAGCATTTAACATGTCCGATATAGAGTTCAGCCCCCACCCCCACACTTTCAATCGTGCTCCGACGCCCCTGGTTTGCAAACTACCATTTGGCAAATCATTTGAATACCTGCATTTGACAATAAAATTGAGAAAAATAAATAAAAAAAATAATACAAAAAATAAAATAAAAAAATCGGAGAGTAGTAGACAAAGGGAAAATTCGGAAATACTGACCATGCCCCGGGGCACTTCCAGGTTATATAGTAGGGTCGCTAAGCGAAATAATCGTGACAAGACGGACAAAAGCACCAAAATTTCACAGGATGATCCCCAATCACCACACTTTTGGAAAATCCCATGCTCCAAAAAATATTTCCGGAGGAACCACAGTGACGTCACGGTGACATCACCGTGACGTCGCCATACTCTTAAATCTCACATAAACGCAGTTAGGTAAAATTCGAGGTGGGGTTTTGAGTGTCGCGAATGATTACATACATCAGTTATAAACTAAGATTTATTTACCATGGGACTGCTTATTAGCCGCTGTTTGATGACGTCTTCCTGACGTCATAATGACGTCAAAGAGCCATATATTAACTCAAAACACTAGATTCATGTATTTTCTGACATCTTTATGTACTTCTCAAATAGGTACTTTTGCATATAATGGCATAAGGAGAAGTTATGGCGTCATCATGACGTCACAGAGTTCCCCATGCCAAAAACGACAGCTTTGCTATATCAAATTATAAACTGTGGGCATTCCTGTTCTATATTGCTCATTTTTGACACGTGCATTTACACAGGTCTGTGCAGGGTAACCCTGCTTTGGCGCATTTACAGTTCTTACATCCTCGCTCAGATTTACAGTCACACTTTATGAGCTCACTGCAGACTTTAGCAGCTTCAGCCTGAGTCATCCATACAGGTCGCCAGTTATTGTCTTCCATAGTCCACCCCATCCTTCCGGTGAAGGAACATCTGAGAGTGCCTCTTGACTTGTGGCCCATATTCCACCTTGGTAAACGACTCTCTTCACATGCTGCAGTAGGGCGTCCTTAATAAGTACAGGCGTTAACAGTAAACATACTCGACTCAAAACTAAAGTGGCAATACCATGTATATATTCAGAAATACTTGTGTCACACTTTACCTGAGTTGGAGGAATGTTCTCCAGGGTTCTGTTTTTCTTGCAGAACAACCCCCTCCGTGCTTCGTTGACAGAGTCCTAGTTGCTTGTTACATCGTACATCAGCACAGTCAGCCTCTCAAGTAGTTGAAATTCAACAGATGAAGAATTAATCGTCTGGAAAGGTCTCTGTGTCATAGCAAGGAACGCATCAGTTGATTCTGGATAAGATTTCCATGCCTTCCAAGAACTAGCCTTACCTCTGTTGAAGAATGACGAGGTGGTATCACATCCACTGAATGCGTGATATATTGGAAGCGCCTGGGATTTCTCTATCCCAAGGTTTCTTTTTATTTTTCATTTGTTCTCTCTCATCCTTTTTTACTTTTCTTCTTATAAACTTGTTTTTCTCTCTCTTGTCCCAGCAAGTCCTTTGACCTTTGGTTCAAGGAGGTCTCGCCTTTCAATGGACGTTCATTAAAATCAACATACTCCTCATCAGAAAGCATGGATGACTCGTTGGTAGGAGTGGGGGTAGTATCGACTATTTTAGCCTCTTTGCCGGTTTTGATATCTAGGGTATTCTCTTTTTCCTCGTTTTCCTGGTTCGAGGTAGTTTACTGTTGATTACGTTCTTCTTCTGTGAATTCATTCGTTACTTCCTCATTTGGTGTGAAGTTTACATTTACACTAAAGTGAAAAGGATTAATAAAGGAATCCACAGACTGCACAGACTGCACAGGTGTATCCTGACCCTACACACGGCCAGTATCCAGTAAGTTGTCATCCTTCAATTCAACATCCCCTGGAGTCAATGTGTTGTCAACACTTTCAGTCTGATCAGAATCAGACTTCTGATCACCTGACTTCTGATCACCTGGCTCGGCTTATACACCATCGCAAACCTCACTATCACTGACATCTTCATCCTCCGAACCACAGTTCTCGTCCATCTCGTCAAAGAGAGACTCGTAGTGGTTTGAGGTTTTCTCGATCTCTTTTATGGTTTTCTCGGCGGAGACGATCTCCTGATGACGTTTGGTGTACTTACCATCAGGGCCTACAGTCTTCTATAACTCTAGAGCTTGATGTTTTTTTCCGCTGGAGAGCCTCGGCGTAAAGTCCTTTTCGAACTTCTGTGGGCGGAACAGGGCGAGGACCTGAGGAATCATCTTTTTCATTACTAGCCACGGTATTTCCAGCAACCTTTTTGGCCTTTGGACAGGTTTTTTTAAAGTGTCATTCTTCATGACAAATCAGGCATTTATTTTTCAAAGGACATCTCGAGTTCATGTGATCTTCTGATCCACAAGTGTAACATGTTTTTACTTGACCGTTATACCATACACGAAGTCTCATACCTCCAACTAAAATAGAAGAAGGAAGAGTACGTTTGAATTTCGACATCCAAATTCTTCGAACTCCTGTCTCAACTTCTCTATCAAACGAATAGAACTATTTCTGTATAGAGAGAACATCACCATAGAATTCAAATGCAGTTCTGATCGCAGAATCTGGGAAATCGCATGGTCCTTTCATCTTTACCAGCAATTTCCCTGGATCTATTTCTTCAAAATGACCACGTTGATCTCCAACGCGAATGCCTTCCAGCATAAGGCGAATTTTGGGAATTTAATTTGCTAGTGTGACGTTCCATAGGGTTTTGATACCTGTACCAGACCTATACGGACTGACCCTCCTGATCCAACAGTGTCTTTTAATGCGCGATATATATTAATCGGATTAGCGTTCTCTATACCTTGAAGTTTTAGGCTCAGTGACCTATCAAACTTTCTAAACGCCATAGTGAAAAAAACAAAATTCAAAGTCCCACTAGGGAGTCTCAATAAAACTACAAACTACAAATAGTAACACGCACAAACCCCAACAGTGTGCCTCCCCACAGAGTAAACATTGACTACCCCCCGAGGGAGCCTCACTCCAAAGGTGAATACTATATATAACCAGTACAACAATACACTCCCTCTGAACCTCAGGTCCAGACTGAACAATAGCCCAATTCTAAACCTGGCCCGTTGTCGGGTAACGCCGAGGAACAAAAGAACAGAGAACAAAAGACTCGCTCAAACCTGTATTCTGAGGGCTATCCTGCAGCACACACCTTCACTGTGTACATGTTTTTAGCGTAGCTCGATATACGCAGATATGTGCAAATCGACCTAAGCCAAACTGAACAAAAAACGAACCAACTACAAACTAGACCAAGCCAACAAGGAAATATATACACCAGCAGAATACGAAATACTTACAGACAGCGAACAAACAGAGAAAAGAGAGAGACAAAAAAAAACTACCCACCCTCTCAGTCACAAAGACCGAGACGGTAGTAATGGCAGATCTCTGCCTTCTCAAACCAGGCCAAACTGCCTAAGTCAGAAAAACGCCATGAACAGCAAAAAGAACTGAGAAATAGTTCCAAACTTTCACCACAGATATTTGCCAAAAGTATTCACAAACTATGTTACACAAAAATCAGAGCTAAGATCAGCTGAAATCCGCAGAATTAGACGAATTTCTCGGAGCGAAGTGAAAACACGTCCGACTCCCAATCTCTCTACATCCGGGCCCCGTGAATTATAGATGAAGACTGGTCTCTTCTCGTCCCAGTGTTACTTAGGCCATTCCTTGACATACGTAAGAACCAGAGATGCAACTAGTTTTAGTTTCCGTACATCTGTTCAGTTATCGTAAGTCACTCGAGCCATTCCTGTACTTCAGTAACTTTAGTGGCGGTATTGGGCAGACATGGATCGGCAATCTGGATGCTATTCCAGCACAATGGGTGCAATTTCCGTTACTACTTCATAATAATATTAGGCCGAAACCTAGGAAATTGATTGTTTTTATTTTTATCCATTAAACATTCGATCCCTATACTGATAGTAAGTGCTTATTTTTCATTTTACTGACATGCATCTCAGCAATTGTGGTTACCGTCAGAATTTTCGTTCAAATTTCGCAGTATGACGCCACTATGACGTCATACATACATCCGGACGGAAATATTCTTGGAGCATGGCATTTTTTCACACTACATACCCAAGGCAGTCACCACAACAATTTTGGTGCTTTTGTCCGCCGTGTCACGATTATGGAAATTTCAGTCGTTAAGCGACCCTACTAATATGCATATCACGGCCTTAAGACCTATGTTAGATGTAATCTACTACACATTGTAATATACCGTACTACAACCTGAAATATATTGCATTTGGCAATTATATGAAATAAGTTAAGAATTCATGATTCGTGACCGATTCATTGTGTTGAAGACAAAATCTGCTATATTTTACAGGGGTATATACGACAACTTCAGCATGAGACGTCACGATCGTTCGAGGTCTCCTCTGAGACGAGACAATATGAGACCAGAATAAGATTTTCCAGGAGACCTAGTAGCACCTCCGGCTGGCGCCTTGCCCGAAGACCACCCTGTGAGTGAGATTTATCGCCGTCACTGGAACACCATCCGACGATGTTTTCACCGTCATCGGCCCATACTGGACTTGTATAATTTTCGACTACAGGACTACACGTATCTTCCTACCTACGCCGAGAGCATTTTTACAGACCAAGTTACAGCTTTCAAATTGAATATGATATTCGGGTACATTCTGCGTCACAAAGAGACGGATCAACTGCGGTATTTTTATCCCAGTAATAATACCTATGTGTTTGACCAGTCGTTCACGGTGACGGATGCGATTTCTCTGGAGCCACTCGTTGAGCAACTCACTACGTTGGATCCGTTGGAATGGGCCCGGTTGCAACGTCCCAACACGATGTGGACTGTGGAAGTGGTCATAAACGTGACATTTTTCGTGACCAAATTGAGAGATCATCCCATCGGCGCTCCTGTTATTCTTCCGCCTTGTCTGGCCCGTCGAAAAGGACTGTATGCGTTAACGGGAGGCGTGCATGGCCCTTACAAAGACCGGAAATGTCTGTTTCGGTGTTTGGCCGTTCATTTGGATGAGTGTGATCCCCGAAATTGTGATAAAAAGGCAAATATCTATTGGAAAAAGTATTTAGCGGAACAAGACATGGACGCGCGGCAGTTCCGGGGAGTCCCATTCAAGTACTTGGATGTCGTGGAAACACTGTTCCAGGTGAATATCTTTGTATACCGTTTACTACCGAAGGAGGATGAGGATGAGGATGACATATTTGTGGCTGAATTGGTTCATCGCTCAACAGAACGATATGCCTCTACGATGAAAGTCAATGTCTTCGACGACGGTGGGGTGAATCATTTTCCCCTGATCCACGATATGAGCCTGTACACCCAGTCCTACAGTTGTTCTCAATGCCATCGGGTGTTTGGCCGTTCTTGGCTTTTACATCGGCATGAGAAGATTTGTGACAACACTGTGAAACGGAAATTTCCTGGTGGTGTGTACCATAACACGCGCACTAGTTTCGAAGAGCTGGCTGATGAAGGGATTGTCATACCACTACAGGATCGTTATTTTCCCTGCCGGGCATGTTACGATTTCGAGGCGATTTTGGAACCCATGTACACTTTCTCAGCCATAACGCAGTGGACACAGCGCCATATTCCTCTGAGTGTCAGCATTTCCACCAACGTTCCGGGCTATAACGCTGCGCCCGTATGTTTCTTGTCGCCGGGGGACTCCCATGACTTGATTACCCGGATGATGGTATATTTAGAAGAAGTCAGTGCGGCCAGCACAAAACTGTTGGTGTCCAAGTTCCAGGACGTACTGGATGAACTCGACGATCGGATGCCTACACCCGGTGTGTCCTTCAGCGACGACGAAGAGTCAGAGACCGAGGAGACGGAGCCGGATAACATTCAACCGCAGGATGTACCCTTACCCAAGCCGTACGCGGAGAAATTGAAAGCCCGCTTCCTAGAATACCTAGGTCAGTTACCCGTCCTAGGCTTCAATTCGGGCCGATATGATCTCAACGTGGTGGAGGAATTTCTCTACCCTTACTTGACCCAGTCCAATACCATCAAGTCCGTGATCAAAAAGATCATTAATCACATGGCCCTCACCACCACATCACTCCATTTCCTGGATGTACGCAACTACTTAGCTCCCAATTATAGCTATGATCAGTGGGTGAAGGCCTATGCCTGAGCACAAACCAAATGGAGGTTCCCTTACACGTATATGTCGACACTCGACCGCTTGGAGGAAACACAGTTACCACCCCGGGACGCTTTCTTCGACGATCCGAAGCAGGTGGAATGTTCGGGAGAAACGTACCGGGAACTACAGCAGGTATGGAACGACCAACACATGCAGACCTTGCGAGATTTCCTGGTGTGGTATAACAACCTGGATGTCGTTCCTTTCCTCGAAGCGGCCGAGAAAATGTCCCAGCTCTTTTGGGATCAAATGCACGTCGACATATTGAAGGAGTGTTTGAGTTTACCGGGTGTTGCGCTTCGCCATCTCTTTCAAGATTGTTCCACCTACTTCTCGCTGATACAGCAAAAAGACGAGGACATGTACGATTGTCTAAAACAGAACATCATCGGCGGACCCAGCCTTATTTTTCATTGCTACCACGAGAAGGACGTCACAACCCTTCCAGGTGGAAAACCCTGTGCCAAGATCATTGGATTCGATGCCAATGTCCTGTATCTGCCTTCTACGGGCAGAAGTGGTGGAGAAGGGCGATTACGTGAAAGAGTTGGGGTACCAGTTCATCGAGCTGTGGGAGTGTGAGTTTCACGCCATGTGCCAGAACCCCCCACCCTTACGCGACTTCCTTCAAGCGCGAGAGTACCCCCTCAGTCACCGGCGACTCATGACCCTGCCACAGATTTTCGACGCCATTCGTTCCGGGGACCTCTACGGGTTTGTAGAATGCGACCTCCATGTTCCCGACACTCTGAAGCCACGATTTGCCCAGTATCCACCCATCTTTAAAAAATATGCTGGTGAGTCGGGCCGACATTGGAGACTCCATTGGCGCCTATGCTTAAGAACATGGAGTACTTCAACAACCCCGTCGGATGTTGACTGGGAGCATGTGGGGGTAAAAATTTAGCTGGGCACCCCTCTACTACAGTGGTACATGAGCCACGGTCTCGAAGTGACGCGAGTCTACCGAGTGATACAGTACGTACCCAACGCCTGTTTTGCGGAACATGCCAACACCGTGACGTCTGCCCGTCGTCAAGGAGATAAATATCCCAGTAAGGCCATTATCGGCGAATCCTGGAAACTGACGGGCAATGGCTATTATGGGAAAACGGTGACTAACCAAGACAATATCTGTACTACTCCACAAGCCCGCAAAAAGATCAACTCGCCCCTGTTTCGGTCCGTCGAGGTCATCGATGACGATACGTATGAAGTCACTTCAGCCAAAAGGACCACGCGTTACAACTTACCTCTCCAAATTGGATGTATGGTATACTCAAGTAACTCAAGGCTGGAGGCAATGCATTTTTTAAGCAGTATGCAATTGGACAGTACAAGCTTATTATATAGCCTTTCACACTCGAGCAAACTAATACTGAGATAGAATCCAGCCAAATGCAGCCTATGGGACTTCGCTGGTGGTCACGTGACCATAGACGAAGAGCTTTACACATGCTGTTGTAAAAAATCTTGTGCGCAATTCGTATTGCATAAAACATGTTATAATTTGGCTTCAACAAATACATGTAAACTGTATTTTATTAAAGTGAGTGGTGCTTCTCGTAAATTTATGTTTATTTCATAGAGTTTGCGAAAATCTGACCTCAAGTGATTTTTAGGGGACTGTAACTGAATGCAATATGACGTATGAATTGAATATAAAAGCGACGAACACACTATCGCCAGTCAAGTTGAAGTTGGCAGTGCATTTGGTTAAGCAATTCTGCGGACAAAATGAACTGAAATAGTCGAAAAATAGCGCACAAGAAGAGAATTCGTTTTGTTGACGAAGTTGGAAGAAATCTGTCATTTTATAGTCTCCCTTGTCTAGCTCTCCTGGTGAAAAATAAAAATTCTTGCAAGTGTCCAAAAGTGGGAATCGAAGCGGAAATTATAAAATATGGAAATCCCATTAGTTTCGATTGTATTCTTGATTTTTTTTCCTGTATGCTTCGTATGAGCACTTTTTTATGATTATAAAGCATTATGATACTGTCCACATCGTACATTTATTCTCGATATACAGTACAAAGTGTGTCAGATTGATCCGTTGAACCGGAATAAACACACGTGAGGAATTTTGCGGAACCTATTCTGCGTTTTTTTACGCGAGGTGACAGAAATTTCGTGGGCTTTAATGTTGAATAAATGTGTAATTTCCTGCGTACTTGAATAGTAGAGTGAGGAAGAAGTATGTCAGAGTGGCTTGGCCTTATGGGAGGCAGTTTTGCCGATGTGAACATGTCCTAGGAGGGAGAAAGAGGCTTCTGAAGACGATGATGATTCCACGAAATTTCCAAAAGACTGGGGACTTGGTAAGTATCCCACAATGCACCATCAAACCGCGGGACATTTAACGTGGGCAAGACATTATTGTAAATGCGTGGCCGAATGGCAAATAAATGCCCAGTGGTCTGTCCAAGGCTTAACTGGAAAACAAACAAACAAACTAATTCATAGATCAGCACAAGCGGTTGATATGGATGGCTGATATATATGTACATTCATATATTATATGTGCTAACAGGTTGGGGAATACATGTACATGTAGGCTAGCCTGCCACATAGTACAGGTGTCGGAACAGTTATCGGACACGCATCTCGTGCGTACGTGTTGTGCTCATGATGACAATGCAATAATATGTCGGAACAAAGGCGAGATAGGTATAGCCATGAAAGTAAAAAAAATTAAACTTTTTTGTTTTCATCAAAATTCGAAATTTCTCGTGTTGTGGCGGGGGTGCGAAATTCGATCTACCATCTTCCCGATCTCTCAAAAAAATACATATAGAAATTGAACAACGATCATATCATCTGAAGCGACAGAATCCCAGCTAATGATGCATGCACAAAACTTGAAAATACAGTGCACTTCAACGTCAATTTTTTGTTCAGGATGGGTGTCCGATAACTGGTACTGTCCACGGCGGGAACAGAGCTGAAAAGTCGAGTTAAAGATAGCTTGCGCACGTGCAGAAGGGAGTGACGTCATTGATGGAATTCATAATGGCAGAAAGCTGACAAGCTTGAGTCATAGTGTCAGTTTTCATGTCATTTCGAGAAGTACTTTTTTATATATTCCAAATAAACCTTGAAAAATGCACGAATAGGTCGGACACCCGTAAGACTGTAGATCCATATAATTGGACCTGCATTGACGTGGAGGCTGAACTCGGACCTGTGTCAAGTTTAAGTATTTATTGCACAAACAAGATTCAATGACCTCCAGTGACGCAAGGTGATGAGTAAAGCTTACATCTGGGAGCATTGCCTCAAATAGATTGGACCAATCACATCAGGAGTCACTGCTTGATCACTAGAGGTAACTGAACACGCTCCATATTACAAGGGTGTCAGATCCTATTAGCGAGTTTGCACATCATCTGATTTTAATGAGATTGAGCAGATATTGAAACATTGATTCAAACATGATCATGCAGCCCTGCATATAGTATACACTCATGCAGGGGTAGAAATTGGCACTTGCACTGAACAGGGCATTTGTAGAAAGTGTCCTGCTAACTATATAAAACAGTAGCAACTACCATGAAAAATTGCCGGACATCAGCAATTTTTAGCCGGACATGTCCTGCATGTAATATAATGCGAATTTTGACCCCTGCTCATGGCTATTACATTCTTCATGTATTTTTCTCAAATCTTTCGCAGAACTGGAGTTATTACATGCTTTGATTGGATACTGCATCAATTGGGCTAAAGACACTTTCAGTTTGCAATTATTAATATTACTTGTGTGATGGATTTACCTTTCCCAGGCCGTGCTCTTTCAGGTTTATTCTTCATTCTCCTTGAGCACCATACATGTACATGCAGTTCTCATAAGTCAGATTTTAGGCGAGTGATACCATCCCAATGGGATATGCGTATCAAAACTGGGAAATGCTTATTATATTAATGGGTTCAAAATACCCGATTCAACTTATTATTATAATAGAGGTATCCTTGTACGGTATCAGTAACCTCTGATAATACCTCAACCAGTGTATACACAGATCTGATACCTCCTGTAGCCTGAAGGCTGGAGACCAGCGCTAACTGAATATGGCTACCACAGTTGTCACATATTACGATGCTTTAATATGTGTATAACGTGGTAAATACAGATTTTGCGATCTCAAATACAGTCATAGATATTTCCAAAGTCTGCTGTATGGTCACAATTTGAAAATTACTATGAGCATATTATCCATAATATCATTATTCATTATTTATTTATTTTTTCAAAACATTTATTTCATATATACTATAGCCACTCTATCACTATTCATCTGTGCCATTGGCATGACTGGGTACAGTAATTCCCCTAATAATTCAATCACAGGAAGTTCACTTTTCAACTTTGTTATTCAAACGCAGAGAATAGGTAACATTCCCATTCTTCATTCAAATTGAAGAAAAGTCATATAATGACAAAATGTGACACCTTGTAGATGATGCCATGAAGAATATTTTCAGATATGTCATTTTTGTTGCACTTCCGGTGATCGAATTATTAGGGGAATTTGCTCCTTGGCTTCTTCTGCTCAAACTCTGTTAAGTTTTGGAACTATATCGACTTCGCGTATACAACAAATTTTAAGGATGCGGTGCGCCTGGTCAGTTCATCCGAATCATTTCATCGGCAAAATAAAGAGAACCGTTGACATTAGAACCTTGATTTTTGGCATGAAGCTGCATTAGGGAACTGTTACTAGCAAGTTCTGAGCTGACTAACTTTTGATGAAATTTGACCTAATTCGCGTATACAGCAAATTTTAAGGATGCGGTGCGCCTGGTCCAGGGCCGTTTTTTTTCGCCGAGAAGGAAATTAATTTTGAGATAGATTTGATGATAAAATCTATTGAATTATTGCTCTTATATTTTCCTTCGAAGTAGGCTCTCATTTGCAAATTGCATGTCCGGTAATGAGTGAGTGAGTCAGTTCATCCGAATCCTTTCATCGGCAAAATAAGGAGAACCGTTGACATTAGAACCTTGATTTTTGGCATGAAGGTGCATTAGGGAACTGTTACCAGCAAGTTCTGAGCTGACTACATTTTGATGAAATTTGACATACTTAGATGACCTATAACATTACGCTTGGACCCTCAAGTCCTCTTCCTCACCCTACTTCGTAGGTCATGTGACGTTAGTCACACTACTCATGTGATTATTAATAGTTATGTGATAAACAGAATCTTACACTCGTGTCAATTTAATATGAAAGTTATGACACTTGTGGAGTAAGTTTTATATTTAGTAGCCACTTGTGCAAAATCCTCTATTTATCGAACCCCTCCATTTGCAACTAAGTCAATGACTATGAAACTTCAATCAATTTTCGGGGTAAAAATGATCTTTAATACTTTTCCTACGAAGTAGGCTACCATCTGCAAATTGTCCAGTAGTCAGTGAGTGAGTCCATCCGAGACCGTTCGTCCGCAAAATAAGGAGAACCGTTGACATTAGAATCTTGATTTTTTTTCATGAAGGTGCATTAGGGGACTGTTACCAGCAAGTTCTGAGCTGGTGATTTTGATAAAAATCACTCTTGATTCTGACTTGGGCCGTGCCCATCTTAATATAGGCAGGATTTCAACTTGGGGTGGAGGGATTTCCAAGAGCCCATGCATGTCAGAGTCCTAATGCCTACCCTATACATCGTAGGTCCTGTGACGTTAGTCACACTGCCTTGTGATTACTCTCTAAATTCATAAATGGATTCTGTATGATCACTAATGATAATCATCATGCCTAGGCATGGTTCATCTGACAAAACTGTACCATCACAAAGAGTGGGTCTATCATAGTTAAAAACAATTAGTTTTAGGAATTCCAAGTCACATTCAAGACCTCATGACCTCTCTGAATATGCCCATATTCAAGAGAACTTGTAAAAACCAGGCAATGTGTTGAATATTTCATCGCCTTGTTTGTTTTGCCCAAGTGACATTCCCCTCTGGGAAGAAATAAGGGAATTTAATCTCACAGGATGTTCATTCGGGTCGACAGTCACTGTTAAGCAAGCAAAGCAACCTTGTCACTGTCACAGCACATCTGAATGTGTAAACATAGGGCATATAATTTGATCCTAAGTCAAGCGCTAATATCCAAGATAGCCACCACAATATCTTTGTGCGAATTATTATTATTATTTTATTTTTTTTATATTTGATCATTCTACTTCTGACGTGTCCGACTGCATTGAGGAGGTGTACTTAACCATTGTTTCATTGAAATGTTTCTACACTGTTCCAGATGGTTGAACTGCCTCCTGGAAGCAGTGTATGTGTATACCAGGACCAGTACCACCAGGCCATGAACAAATTCAATATATCTTTTTGGAGAATGAAACAGTCAACATCAGATATGTCAGAGACCAACACCACCCCTGGGACCTGCATGGAAGAGATACTTGATGAACACTCTCCTCCCTTGATGAAATGGCTATGAGAAACTACCAGCACAAAACAGTAACATCGTAGGAGCAATAATGGGTGAGCAAAACATCACAATCTGAACTCCCATACTAAAGTTTCCGAGCACCAGATAAATGTCAGATACATTAAAGTTGCAGAGAGTTAAGTATATTCATGAAATACATAGTTCTGTTTCCATGTTTTCAGTTATAAAGGGGTTGTCCCATCATTTTGAGGATATTCAGCAAATAGTATATCGATGTGAATTGTTTATTAGCTAAGATTAACTATTAGAAAATACATCCATTATTAATACCTCGTTTGAAATCACATTTTAATGAGAAGGGCTGCCTAAAGACTTGTAAATCAGAAATCGGCTTCTTACGATGTTTTTTATCCATTTCAGCTTTCTGTACAACACAATTGAAAGCACAGCTTCTGTGATCAACTGGGAATGGGATTGAAGAGCTGCAGAGGACCCGTGGTGATCATTGCTTGATTCACTTCCTCTCTATCATGTCTACATGAACTCGCTTGTCAGAGATCATCTAACATAAGCTGCAATTCACTGTCAGATATATCTAAAGAATATCTATTGAGATCAGAGTTTAGGTGGGAATGTATGGTCCTGCTTTTATGTAAAAATCACATGACTAACTGTAACGTGAAGAATAGTCTGTTTGGATACAAGCGCAAAGGACTGTAAATAAGAAAGCACTGACAAACCACAGAATTAATGAATGATTGAGATGTTTATGTTTTAATGATTTAATAGTGCTCATGTGATTAAGTGAGAATGTGTGTTCCATGTTCTGTCTGGATACAACAGCCAAGGACTACACAAGATCAGAAAACATTGACAAACCACAGACTAAAGAAATGATCAGGATGTTGCTGTATGTTTTATTTGTGTCGAGGTGAGAATGTGCGGTCCATCTTTTATGTAAAAACCACCCGATTGAGAGAACAATAGTCTGTGTGGAGACAACCAAGGACTGTCAACAAGAAAGCATTGTCAAACCATAGACTGTTAGTTGGGGTAAAGAAATGAGCGGTATATATATATAATGCTGCATCATATATATATCATGCTATTGAAAATATAATATACAGTTTTAGCTCATACTCTACATTATGTGTAGCATTTTTCTCTATATCATGCTGTATATGTTTTAATATTGCTAAACACTTAATATATGGAAGAATGACCATTGTATGTCTAAAAATAAAACTGAAGTATTTTTCTGAAAACAATCAGATTTATTGATATTTATGGTCTGCTACTTTTGCTACTCGAGAACTATTAAACCAATTGATCTCGAACTTAGAAAATGTCTTGACATCGGTGAGAGGACGATTGGGATTGCTTTTCAGTTACCTGTGTGATCCAAGATGGCCGTCATCAATTACCTTGGATTGTCAGCAGCTGAATCTTGACACATTCGTGTCCGACAAATAACTTGAGAACTATTCAAACTTCGAGAGCATCTTGACATAGGTGAGAGGATGGTTGGGATTGCTTTTCAGTTACCTGCGTAATCCAAGATGGCCACCATCAGCCATCTTGGATTTCAGCAGGTTGATCTTGTCCAGACATTAACTCAAGAACGATTGAATCCATCGACTTCAAACTTGGAGAGTGTCTTGACATAGGTGAGAGGACGTGGATTGCTTTTCAGTTACCTGCATAATCCAAGATGGCCACTAGTCGCCATCTTGAATTCAGTTACCTGTGTAATCCAAGATGGCTGCCACCAATCATCTTGCATTGTCAGCAGTTGGATCGTTACACATTTATTGTCCGACCAACAACCTGAGAACTATTGAACTGATCAACTTTAAACATGGAGAGTCAATTGACATCATGCAGTGAGAGGAGGTTGATGTTGCTTTTCAGTTACCTGATTTCAAGCACTGATCTTGTCCGGGCAATAACTTGAGACTGCTTGGACTGATTGGCTTCAAATTCGGGGAGTGGCTTGACATCGGTGAGACAACGGTTAGGAATGCTTCTCAGTTACCTGTATAATCCAAGATGGCCGCTATCACCCATCTTGCATTGCCAGCAGTTGGTTCTTTACACATTTCCTGTTTGACTAATAACACGAGAATGGTTCAACTGATCGACTTCAAACTTGGAGAGTGTCTTGACATCGGTGGGAGGATAGTTGAGATTGCTTTTCAGTTACCTATGTAATACAAGATAACTACAAAAAATCAGCTGATCGATATGAGATATCAACGACCATAGATGTCCATATTCCCCGCAGCAGCAGCACCAGTTATGGTGGATGCTGCTTGTGCAGGCGCAGTGGAGCGACTTGAATATTGGGAGGGGGGGGCAGACAGGGCGGGACAGGGAAGGGGTGTCCCCCTCCCTCCGACGGGGGGGGGGGAAGGCGAAAATCTCCCCCGAAATTTTTTTAGAACTTTAGACTTGATTTAACCCACTTTGGCGCTTCTGAGAACTTTGGAAGGGATAGCATATCTCGCAATAAAACCGACTCATAAAAGCTGAAAAAAAAATCCAATCGGTGTTCTTCAATGAAATTTCCCTCACGTTGCTTCGAAAATAATATTCGCCGATTATATCTGTCAACTATACCCACCCACCCAAGTGAAAAACAACTTTTGTCTACCATTGCAAATATTCAACGAATAAGGATATAGTGTTCCGGCATACTATTATACACACAACAAGGAAGTCATCTTCACACAATTATTATTTTATTTTCCTCCAGGCGTAGATACTTTTATGCCATCGATCGTTTAGTAATTCCAGAATTATATGTATACAACACAAACTATTGATGGACCTTGTGCTGTTCGTTGATAAGACAGAACCAATTTCGTGGAGAAGTTGAGACATGATCGCATATGTTTCAAATGTAAACACGGTCAATACTTGGGGCTTCTGAATATGTGATCGGGGGGACGGGGGTACTCCCCCGGACAATTTTAGAATTTCAGACGGTTCTCTACACATATCTGACCCATTTCAAAGGCATGTCAGTTATAATTCGGGGGGGGGAGGCAAAGTGGTCCTTGGCTCCCGCTCTTTTCATATTGGGGGGGGGGGGGAAGGGCCCAGATGTAGTGCATGCTATATGAGTATATCAGTTAACATCTGATCTAGGCCTACACACTAAGTAGGCATAATTGCAGCATGATGTGATACATGTCGACATTGTACCAGTATTCAGTGTATCGGTATTCAAGTACAGAGGAATGTTTTTTTTCAACTAGTCCAGTACCCGGAAGATGTACATTAGCAGGAATAAACCTGAAGTAACATTTTCAATTGGGGCAAGTCGTTACCAATGATAACTGTTGTCCAAATATTGATATCAAACTCAGACTCCGTCTTGGGGCCAATGCATTGACAAATGACTATAGCCACCATAAAAGACGGATTCTTTTGGATTATGGACGCGGATATTGGACGACGACTGAATTATGGATGACGGACTAGACGCTTGTAATTTCATCACTCTTGTGCGTAATTTCACTAAATTAAAGCAGTACCGGTACAACATTGTTTCGAAGCTGTCCGGTCATATTCCGATATGTACACAAAATCATGACAGTGAGGGGCCTACCATTCAAAACCAGCCTACACTTTCCTGCAGACTCAGTGGGTTGCAACAATATACACATAAAGGGTTTTTTCTTGGAAAGATTTATATACAGTATTAGTAATAACACTTTGGAAGGCGTTTTATTTGTCAGAAATGGCTCAGAACATTTCTATAGCTGTCTAGAACCCCAGAGCTACCCTCGTCTACAGTAGTATACTTACGGCATAATTTACGCTCCTGCGGTTGCATGATGCAGACAATGTTTGCTCGCAAATTTTAGCAAATTATACATACCGGGTAACGGTACTGTATATTTTACCCATAGGGGCCTAAGCATGATGTCATAAAATCTCGAGTGCATGCAGTGCTAATTATACACATCACCGCATAAACAAAATAATTAACATGTACCATATATGATCGGTACCGTACATGTAATATTCAATTTTGTATCGCTTCATGATTTTAAGCTATTTCAATAGTAGCCTACCCTAAATTGTTTTTGTCACCATGGTAGCTAAAATACCAGAAGTTCATTAATTAATAATTAATAGGCCCTAATTAATGAACTTGTGAAAATACCAATACCTGTATACTACTAATACTAGTTAATACTACTGTTATGTTTTTTTGTCCTGTGCCTGCCTTTGACCAGCTGTGGCATATCTGTGCAAATAGATGATTCTGATGATGTATGACAACTTTTGCTGAGAATTATTGGCATTGGCCATACACTACATATATGCTTGGATATTATGCCACTTCTGAGGAAAAACATACATATAGTCTGGCCAATTTTGAACATATCTGAAATTCATTCTGAGTAGCCACCTTAAATATACAGACTGTATATTTTGGCTGTGGCCCGGGTTTTGTTTCTCCCTTTTTCCAAGGGGGGGGGGAAGACTTTTTTTCTACTTCTGTAGTCCGTTTGAAACAAAACTTATAGACTGAGATTCGGTTATTAAGTGAAATAATACGAATACTGGTAAGAATTCTGGCGCTATGCAGTCTACATGATGCACGGTCGAACCACTCAAACCCGAAAACTCATTCATACAGCTCCATTGATCTCGCAATGGCCACGGAATATGGCACATCGATGATCTAGTGCCACACAACTGCACATATATAAAACATTTATATATAGTCGAAAGGCAGCTATAAACATGTTCTCAACTATTCCTGATAACATTATTGTCCAGGTAGAAGATAAGTATTTGAAGGGCATTCAGGTTATTTCGTTTATTTAACCAAATTATATCTGAACTGGAAGCGGTCGCCATGTTTTGTTCGTCTGCTCAATGACGTCATCGGCTGACAAGGGGAATCCCCAGCAGCCGGCCGCATAGCATGGCGAGAGGCGAGAAGCCGACCTTGAGTTACTTGAGTACCAGGTGGCCAAGTTGAGGATGCTACTGATGGAGATGGACACGGACTCGGCCTATATGGCCGTCTCTAATGCGGATTGGGAGTCACTCGTCAAACCGGAGGTACGAGCCCAGTATGAGGCAGAACGGGACCAGTGGCTACCGAGAAAAGACCATTACCAATACGACAAACGGACTCCCGGCTTATTCAAGTTAGAGTGGGGTGGGGATGCCATGATCGCCCTGTCGTCCAAGACGTACTACTGTTACGGTGGAGACGAAATCAACAAGTT